>JAPTJF010000638.1:0-25577 GCA_029339195.1 Micractinium sp. NFX-FRZ
CAGAGGTAGTTCAGGGGTGACCAGGGGTGGCCAGGGGTGATCAGGGGTGGTTTAGGGGGAACTCCATCCTCATAGTGAGTTTACACTGTAGATAGCTGAATTTTGCCAGTCAAGGCGTGCGCCAGCATGCCGGCCTGAGGTGCTTGCTCTCTGTGGTTTGCGACCCTCTGTAGGGGCCAGAGGATTGCGATTGACGTGGCGCGCGGGCTGGACTACCTGCACAGGTGTGCATGGCTTGCGGGGTTGCTCTTGCAGTGGGGGCACTCATCCTCATCCTCATCATCATCATACTGAACTGCTGCTGATTGTGCTCTCTCCGCGTGCACATAAATCCTCCCCACCAGGCGCAACATTATTCACCTCGACCTGAAAAGCCCGGTAAGGCAGCTGCGCACCCTCAGCCGAGCCGTGTTGCTGGCACAAAAAGTGACTCCAAAGAGAGGCATGCCTTTCAGGCACAGCAGGTTGATGGGCACCTGGCTTCCTTGCACACTCCCTTCCCTCTGGCAGAATGTGCTGCTGACGGAGCACGGGCGCGCCAAGGTGGCAGACGTGGGGCTGGCGCGCATGGTGCCCGCCACTCAGAGCTGCCTCACCAGCAATGGTGCGCGGGGTGGGTAGGGAGTGGAGGAGGCTCTGTAACATACAGCACAATTCGGGGCAATTTGGTGTTGCCAAGTCGCCGGGTAGCAGCTATGCAGCTCCACTTCTGAGGTGCTTGCCTGTTCAACTTTGCTCCGGCCTGCAGTCGACATTGGAACCTTCCCCTGGGCGGCCCCAGAGCAGCTGATGGGGCAGCGCTGCTCCCTGAAAGCCGACATCTACGCCTACGGTGCGTGGGAGATTGGGGTGTGCAGGGGGTTGGGAATGCAGGGGGCGGTTGGGAGATCACACGTATTTAGCGAGCAGCTGTTTGCCTACCACGCGCCCTGCTGCAGGTGTGCTGCTGTGGGAGATCTGCACCGGCCTGACGCCAGTGCGTGGGCACATGCGTGAGGTCAGGTGAGCGCAGGCCCCGCGGTGTCAGCAATGGGTGCGTAGCTGTGCAGCGGCCAGTGTCGCTGCCCTAGCTAGGGCAATAGCAATAGTTGGGTATCGTATACAGTTGGCATGCTCACTCCGCTACAGTTTGGTTGATCTACGAGTGTCTCTGTGCTTCTGTGGTCTGCTGCAGGGTGCCCGAGGAGTGCCCGCAGGCGGTGGCCGACCTCATTACCGCCTGCATGTCCAGCCAGCCAGAGCAGCGCCCCAGCGCCGAGCAGATCATCCATGCACTGGCAGCCATGGCAGCCCCTCGGGAGTCTGCCCGAGCAGGACCTCTTCAAACAGCTGCCTGTGCCGAGGAGGCCAAGGAAGGAGCGGCGGCGTGCACTGGTGACAGCACGCCTAGCGAGGCAGGCACCGGACATAAGGAGTTGCCTTCGACAGCAGTACAGGAGCAGCTGCCTGTGCCCCGCGGACGCTCCATGCTGCCAAGCCCGTTCAGCTAGGTTGACGTGAACATGAGCGCTATGTGAACCGAACTGGGCTAGCACGCCCCTTAGTGGAGGCCAGCTTCACGGACATACATGAGTTGTAACACAGCAGCTGCAGTCGGAAGGTGCCAGTTGTAGTTTGAAGCGTGGAAGTTTAGGTTGGTTTAACCCAGTAGGTCTCACTTCTCACTGGCCCAAGGCCGGCCTCAATGGCCAGAGGCCCACCACACGCTCAAGCGCCCTGCTTGCGCGTGCTCCTTCAGCATCTGGTCGGCACCTCCTGCTCGTGACAGCTGGCCCGACAGCCATGGCCAGCTGGCCAGTGAAGAGGCCCTAGCATGTGCTTACAATGGGGGTTCGCGAAAGAGTGGGGCATTGGGCTGTTTTTATATTATTTATATATAAGGCAGCAGAGCAGCGGGGCACGGCTGCCCGGTGGGGCCTCGCACTGGCGGCATGGAGGGCTTCATGCGGCCCAGTAAGTAGTATGGAAGCATGAAAACCGGACGTCCGGACGTTCAAAATTACAGAGTCGGTCTCATCGCATGGCAGGGCAAGGGAAGGTTGCATGGGGTGTTCAAGTCACAGGGCCGACCGCCAGCCTGGCGGGTACCTCCACAGGCGGCAACAGGTGGCGGCAGCCCGTCAGGGAGCGGGGCCAGTGAGGACAACGGATTCACAGGCAGGTGGGTCGGCAAAGGTTAAGGAAACTCAAAAAGCAGAAGTGAAGGTAGACTGGGTGGGCGTAGCCGCCATCTAGGCGGGGTTGGATGGTGGCAGCCATGTGCAGCCTGAGGCGGGGCCAGCGATTGCTGACTTGCTGGCCCGCAGGCAGGAGTTCATGTCGTGTGCAGATGGGAAGGGGCAGGAGGCATCATGCTGGCGGTGGCAGCCCTGCGACTGCCGTCAGCTCGTGCAAAGCGGCCGGCGGCAGGTGGATCCCTGGCTGGACTGGCCGGGCACAGGCAGTGGGCAGTGGCTCAGTTGAACAGGAACGGAGGCGAGCGATTATTTGGTTAATGTCGTGTGTTTACTGGGGTGGGCAGTGACGTGCCGTGCTGCAACAACGCTCACCCCCTGCGCTCCAATATGAAGTCGGCTGGGTAGGAGACTCTCCTTCTGTTGCAACTGCACCGGGAAGGCGCTGCCAGGGCCGCGCAGGCTGGCCGCACGACTACGCCACCGCTGCGCAGGGGCATCCTGCAGGTTGGATGCCGGGGCAGATAGGGAGAGTGAGCGCATGTGTTTGTGGTCACGGGGAGGAACGGGGGTTACGACAGGACAAACACTGCAGCTCCACTCCGCATGCACACACGCAAGCAAGCATGCGTGCCACCCGCCCGGCTCCTCCCCCAGGCTCAGCCAGCCAGAGCACTCACCAGAGCAGGTGATATATTGCACGGTGCCGCAAAAGTTGGCGTTGCACAGGTTGTTGGGTGCGGTCGCACCCAGGAGGACGGTGGGGAGCCCAACCGACGTTGACACTGCATTCACTCTGGGACCAAAGCTGGCCACGCCGGCGCACCCCTGCAGAGCCAGGATGGTGCGGGTGCTACTCAGAGGGATGGCCTTGGACAGATCAGTGGGCGCGCAAAGTGGGGGTGCCCAAGGCACGGCCGCCGCCGCCGCCGCGCCCGCCTGCCAATGGCCGTGGGCAGGCACATGCCACGCACCTTGATGGTTTTGCAGTAGTAGTCCGGCACGGTGCTGGCGGCAGGCACACAGTTCGTGGCATAAGTGAAGCAGTTGTCTACCAGCTGCCCGTTGACCAGCGGCGGCTCAAACCTGACATTTTCCACTGCAGTCGGGCAGGCGGGCAGGGGGCGGGCGGGCAGGCAGGCAGGCAGGTGAATCCAGGGGGATTGCTTATGCCAGGCAGGAGTGGCGCTTCCCGGGTTTGGTCGCAAGGCACGCATGCAACTGGCGCTGTGCTGCATGATGCTGTAGTGTCTTGCTCACCACAGGGAGGCGGCGGTGGGGGTGAGGGGCTGGGAGGTGGCGGGCTGGGTGGAGGCGGGCTGGGTGGAGGCGGGGAGGGGCTGGGAGGTGGTGGGCTGGGGGGAGGCGGGGAGGGGCTGGGGGGAGGTGGGCTGGGCGGAGGTGGTGGCGAGGGCAGGCATTGCCCGGCCCCCACTGTCCAGCGCTCATTGCCGTTGCCGTGACCCACGCACTTGCACTCGCCACGCTGCGGATTGTGCGTGGGAGGCGCGGGCCCGGGGGGAGGTGATGGCTCAGGCACGCTGGTTGTATGAAAGGGGTGCTGCAATGTAGACCCAAGTCCTACCAGCGGAGCACCGGCCGAGGCTGTGCCAGCTCCAGGACGGGCGCAGCAGACTGGAGCAGACCGGAGCACATCCACACCCCACCGCCCTGGCGTGCAATGCTCAGCAAACCCCTGCCATGGCCACCCCATCCCTGCCCAACTCCATCCCCAAACCCATCCTTCCTGGCCCTCCTCACCCGCAGGATGCAGATCTGGTGAATGGCGCACAGCTGCCCGCCGCAAGGTGGAGCAGAGGGCACACACACCGGCCTGCCGCCCTGCAGTGAAAGACGAAAGCAGGGTTTTGACAGGCGGGGTGCGCGGGCGGGCCAGGCCAAGCATGCAGGCAGCTAGGTGGCGGCACTGCTGGGCAGGTGGGCGGGTGGGCGGGCAGGGGCGGTCCGCTGCTCTCGCTGCTCAGGGGAGCAGCTGCACTTGCCTGCAGGTCGCACAGCTGGCCGGTTTTGCATGCGGGGCGGCAGTCTCTGCCGCCCTCCTCGGCCAGCTTGCGTGCCATGCCTGAGGGGCGGCACAGGGGGCGTTTTAATAAGGAAGCTCGCAGGAATTTACAGGGCCACCACAGGGAAACCCAGTTTGATTGTTTTGTCCTTGCCCACCACTCAGCCACCTTGGCTTCCGTGGGCCCGCCGCGCTCGCGTGCACAGTCCCGCACGCGCGGTCCCGCAGCGCTCACCTGCACGGCGCGGCTCCCTCCAGCTCCGGGGCATCTCGCTCTCCTCTGCGCTTGCGCTGCAACGGGGATAAGCGGGGGTTGAGAAATTGACTGCGTGCGCACGGGCCGCGGGGCTGAAGTGGGAAATCATGTGCGGCGCGCATTTCCACCCCGGTGACCCCCGGCCGATTGCTGCTGAGACTCGCTCACCTCCAGGAGCAGGCCAGGAGATAGAAGAGGGCTGCCGCCAGGGAGGCAGCTTGTGGGCCCCTCATGGATGCTCACGAGCGCCTGAGCAGCACTGGAGGCGTGTGAGAGAAGAGCCTGGTGAGGTCAGCCTGTGCAGGAGGCTAGACGGCAAGCGCTTGAATGGCTGGCAAAGACAATATGGATGCACCTGCGCTGGGGTCCAGTGCCCGAGCCCTGGTCCTGCCAGCTTCTCCCACCTGCTGGCCAGCAGCTGCCTGCCAGGACCACACATGTGTACAGCTGTACAGCTTTGGCGGGCAACTGCGCAAGCCTGGCTGTACTGCTGGAATGCTCAAGAAACGGGCAATGTGTGGGTTTGCTGCAGTGGCGTGGCATCCAGGAAATGCATTGCATGCTGCGGCGCGCCTTGGCCCAAGGCGCCTACTTTGTCGGCACAGCTCCTCACCCTCTGCCCGAGTAGGTGTACCGCGGCAAATGCGGCATGGACCCTGCAGCTGTCCTTCTCAAGGGGTTTGTGAGCAGCAGCGGCATGTGGATAGTGGGACAGACAGCCTAGCTTGCCTGCATGCTTCGCCTGCTCCGTGCACCATCCCGCGGCGGGAAGCACGCCTTAAGCGCGCCTGGCGGAGATTGCAGCACTGCCAAGGCGTCACCAATGCGGGCAGTGTCGCCACGCAATGTGTGCAGCACTCCTGCCGCTCGTCTGCGCAGGTGATTAAAGAACCAGGCCGCGAGATGGACAGGCAGCAGCTGCTGCGATAGGTGGCCAAGAGCAAGGTGGAGATGTGGCAATGGCGAGCATGGTGCCCGCCACGCAGAGCTGCCTCGGCGCAGCGGTGAGCAGGGGAGGGAGTTCAGCAGGCGCCTTTGCCGTACGCGCTCTTCGCACGTGCGCCCTCTGCACTGCACTCTGTTTAGCTTTGAGTGCCTTGCGTAATCGCGCCTTCTCCCCTGTATCCGCCCCGCGCTCGACATTGGGACCCTTGATGGGCGGCAACAGGTGGCTCTGCTGGGGACACGCCCCAGGCCTGGCAGGGTGAGCACGCCCAGCGAGGTGCAAGGCACAGCAGGTGTCGTGGCCAGGCAGAGAACGGGCTTCGAGGTAAGAACACCCAGCAGGGCACGGGAGGCAGCACCTGTCCCGCTGTCAAAGACAACACGTTTTGTGCAATTCCGGCCGCCGCGCTAGCGCTGGGCACGCTGGCACCGGCGCCTGCTGTTGCTGCCCAGGTCTCCCCGGGACAGCCACCCATGACACACACGCTCTGCCGCCAAGCCATTCAACTAGTTCATACATGCAGCATCCTTTCCAGGCGTTCATATATCAGCAATGAAGGGGTGCCTCTGAAAGAGGGTCCCTCTTGCTGACTACAGTACCTCCCAGGTGGGCAGCTCCAGCACCGCCAGCAGCTGCTTCCCCTCAACCCTCTCACCCAGGCAAAGCAGCGTTTTGGTGCGTGCTATGGTGCGTTTTATGATGTACGCAGGCGGGAGGCACGTGCATGAACTCAAGCACCCGGGACCTCTTGAGCCAGCCAGTATGTGTCGAACGAGATGCACGCTGGGCGGCCACGGATTGTGGGGCAGGACGCAGCCGACACCGGGGGTGCATGCTGACTTGTGGTGACTGAGCTGGTCGCAGTCCCCTGGAGCTTCTGCAGCTGCTCGGAGTCTGCCTGCAGGAGTTGAGTCCGTCCCCGCTGCACGTTTGGCATGGCCTCCGTGCTTCCGTCGCCGGGCACCGCCGCCGCACCACGCCTCCCTAACCCCGCGACAGCTGTTGCTTGCAAACGGCCAGTACACCGCGCGGGGTGCATGCAATTTGCTATTCGGCCGAATACCGAGAGTCTAGGGTGTGCAGTCAAGAGTCAGCCGCACGAGGGCAGGCATGCGAGGACCAGTGCAGGCTGCAAAAACGCGCTGTGGGGGTCCTCAAAGTAGGACATGGTAGGTGCAAATGATTGAGAAATGCGGGCGCATCGAAAGCTCTAGCAGAATGGCGAAGCCACGAGGGGGCGTCCAGAAGGCGCCACGCAGAAGAAAACTTGGCCGCCGACAAATTGCGGCCGCCGCCCCAGCCCAGCCCTCTATCAACCTTCTGATTCCGTGCCGTTGACATCTGCAACCATGGCCAACGCTGTCGGAATAGACCTGGTCAGTTCGCGCCGCCGGCAGAGGATGGCCGCTTGATCAGGCCGCTCACGCTGCCCACTCGCCAGCAAAGGCACCGCAGGGGCAGTGCATACCGCTACGAAGCTGCGATGGGCCCCGCAAAGGCTCTGCACCCCGCTGCAGCTTCAGGCCCGCCGCAGCGGAAGCGCGTTCCGGCGCTCCCGCCGCTGCCGCCAACCCACGCCGCCGCCCTGCCTTGGCTCCCACCCCTGCAGGGCACCACCTACAGCTGCGTGGGTGTGTGGCAGCACGACCGTGTGGAGATCATCCCCAACGAGCAGGTGTGGCCAGATGCAGCAGTTTTTCAGCTGGGGTGGCAGCACACGCCTGGCTTGGCATCGTGCCGGCCCCGCCCGTCTGCGCCGGGTTCACACGCGGCGCTGCCGTTCTGTGGGGAGCCAATCACAGCACCTTCTCCAGTCCAACCTCTCTGGACGTCCCCTTGCAAATCAACCTCCCGCGCTCCATGTGTTTCGCATGCCGTTGCATGGTAACCGCACCACTCCCCTGTGCGGAATCTCTCCCACCCCTTCACCTTCTGCGCCCCGCCGACCCCCGCCATGTCGCCCCGCCCGCCGTGCAGGGTAACCGCACCACCCCCTCCTATGTGGCCTTCACCGACACCGAGCGCCTGGTGGGCGATGCCGCCAAGAACCAGGTGGCGATGAACCCGGTGAGTGGCGGCACGCAAAAGAAATGCATGTGTGGTGAGCCCGCTCTTGCTGGCAGGCCCGCTCCCGGCCCTCGCTTCGAAGGTGCCCGCTCTGCTGGTCTTGGCCCTGCTTCCCGTCGCCCCCGCTGCAGCGCCTGCTATTGTTATTGGGTTCTCTGATTCCACACGTTATGACCACCCCACCCCACCCGGCGGGAACCTCCTTGTTGCAGATCAACACGGTGTTCGACGCCAAGCGCCTGATCGGCCGCCGCTTCTCCGACCCCGCCGTCAAGGTGAGCCCAGCCCTCTAGGCATATGCCTGGCTGCACTCTGGCACACAGGGCCGAGGGAGGGAGCGCACCCAGGCTGCGCTCACGGCCACGGCTCGCAACTACGTTGTTCACCACTGCCCTAGGTGGCCTGCCCCCCCGCCGCTCCCGACCCCCTGTTCATCATCAACGAATCTGCCTCCCTCCCCTCCCCCCCCTGACCCACAGGACGACATGACGCACTTCCCCTTCAAGGTGGTGGCGGGCCCCGGCGACAAGCCCATGATCGAGGGTGAGCGCTGCACAGCACAGCACAGACGGCGGCTGGCCCGGTGACCTGGCCGTCCCTGGCTGGCAGCCAGGCAGCCCGAGGCCCCAAGCTGGGCCGCACACTTTGCCGGCGTGTGTCCGCTCGCGCTGCACCCGCTTGCACCCTGACCTTGCCGCTACCGCTCGCTCGTCCCCTGCCCCTCCTCATCCCCCTTGATTGTATCCTCCTTGTCTCCCCCCCGCCGTGGCGCAGTGGAGTACAAGGGCGAGAAGAAGACGTTCAGCGCGGAGGAGGTGTCATCCATGGTGCTCGCCAAGATGAAGGAGGTGGCGGAGACCTACCTGGGCAAGAAGGTGGGTGCGGCACGTGTGGCTGGCTGTATCATCAGCAGCCGGCATGGCTCGGGTGGGGTTGGTCTCTGCAGAGGTGTCAACACGGGCACAGTCGTCTTGCTGCCGCACCCAGGGGGCTGCATTCTATGCGGAGCCAGCGGTAGCCACGGTCAATCACAATTTCTAATGCTCTTCCGCTCCGCCGTTGCCACACTGCGCCCTGACGTGTGCAGGTGCAAAAGGCGGTGGTCACCGTGCCCGCCTACTTCAACGACTCCCAGCGCCAGGCAACCAAGGTGGGTGCTGCTCTGGAGTGACAGAGTGGTAGCTTAAGGAGCACCCCGGGCCCCAGCAGTAGTGCAGAGCTTCACAAATGTTGGCGGGCGCACAAGCAGCCCAGCACAGCTGGGAGCTGCTGGCGAGTGCAGCGGCAGCGCATGCCGCATCTCAGCCCGCCCAGCCTGTACCCGCTCTCCCTCGCCAACCCCATCCTCCACGCTCACCGGCCTCCCCGCACCTTCGTTCCCCTCTGCTCCCTGCCCTGCCCGCAGGATGCCGGCGTGATTGCTGGCCTGGAGGTGCTGCGTATCATCAACGAGCCCACCGCCGCCGCCATTGCCTACGGCCTGGACAAGAAGACCAAGGGTGGGTGGGTGGGGCCTTCTGTTGTCGTCCCGCTCATTCCTGTGTGGTTTGCAAGCCTTGCGCTGTCTTGTTTGCGGTGCTGCGCCGTCTGTGGCCCCGCCCTCGTTCTGCCCCCGCCCCCGTCCCCCTGGGATGCACACATGCGCCGCCCTGTGCAGCCCACTGGCATGTAACTGCGACTCTTACATGCTTTGTTTGACTGCGCCCCTTCCGCAGGCGCTAAGCACAGCGAGCACAACGTGCTCATCTTCGACCTGGGCGGCGGCACCTTTGATGTGTCCCTGCTGTCCATTGACGAGGGCATCTTCGAGGTGGGTGGGCGAATGGTTGCACGGGGGTAGGCGGGTGCTCAAGGGCAGGGGGGGCATCCACTTTAGCGGTGGCGGCGCGGCGCCCCATGCAGCCTACGCAGGCAGAGGCGGGGGGGCCTTTATAAGATATGGGTGGCAGCTGTGTGGTGCAGCGGCTGCGTTCTCAGGGGTGCGGCGCGGCGTGGCGCCCCTCTTGCTGCCTGTCGTGAACAAACCGCACCGCGCTGCCCACTCTTGCAAAGGACTCGGTGCCTAAACAAGCGCTGGCCTGTCCTTTTCTGTGCGCTGCAGGTCAAGGCCACCGCTGGTGACACCCACCTGGGTGGTGAGGACTTTGACAACCGCCTGGTGGCGCACTTTGCCCAGGTGGGTGCTCCGCTCTGCTGGGCCGGCAGCTGGACTGGCGGGCGGGCGGGCAGGGAGGTGGTGAGGGGCCGCGTGCTGTGCGAGTTTCTGGGCCTGCAAGGCAGTGTGTGCGCATGCGGGGAGCTTCCCGCTGTGGCACTGCATCCTCCTGCTCTGCCGCCGCCCCATCCTGTCCTCTGACAGCCCCCTCCTCACGGCTGCCGCCTCGCCCCGCTGCTGCTGCAGGAGTTCAAGCGCAAGTACAAGAAGGACATCACCGGCAACCCCCGCGCCCTGCGCCGTCTGCGCACCGCCTGCGAGCGCGCCAAGCGCACGCTGTCCTCCTCCACCCAGGTGGGTGCAGCCTGGGGCGCTCTTCAGAGGCCGGGCTGCAGCCACGTCAGATGGTGGTCCCCTGTGGTCCTGGGCTGGGCTGGACAACTCCTGCTCTTGTAGGAGTGGTTTGTTGCACACCCCGCCAGGGGGCCTGCGGTATCGGACCAAGTGTTTTCACGCACCGCGCCCTGGCTGACACCACACGTCGTGCTGCCCCCACCTCCTCCCCCCGGCAGGCTTCCATCGAGATTGACTCCCTGTACGAGGGCATTGACTTCTACACCTCCATCACCCGCGCCCGCTTTGAGGAGCTCAACATGGACCTGTTCCGCAAGTGCATGGAGCCCGTGGTGAGTTGGCAGTGCTGGTGTGTGTTGCGCCAGGTCGTTCAAACGGGTTCCTGACTGGTGTGTGTGGGTTGAGCCTTTGAGGCCCGGTGGAGCTGCGCGCCCCGGGTGCTGCCTACATCGTGTTGCCCGCAACCATACCAAGGTCCCCGCCTGATCCCCCTCCCCCTGCCCTCCCGCCTCTTCTTCCCCCCCTGCAGGAGCGCGTGCTGACCGACGCCAAGATGGACAAGGGGTCTGTGGATGATGTGGTGCTGGTGGGCGGCTCCACCCGCATCCCCAAGGTGCAGACCATGCTGCAGGACTTCTTCAACGGCAAGGAGCTGTGCAAGTCCATCAACCCCGACGAGGCGGTGGCCTACGGCGCGGCGGTGCAGGTGGGCCAGGGGGCAACACACAAGGGAACAGAAGGCTGAAGGGGGCGGCGGCGAGCACGGGGTGTGTGAGGGTCTGTGCACGTGTTCCTGGGCGACAGCAAGCCAGTTTTGCAGGGCTGGTTTCATTCCCGCTCATGCCATCTCGAGTTCTAACAGCTCACCTGCCTGCCTGCCCTCCCTCCCTGTGCAGGCCGCCATCCTGACTGGCGAGACCCACGAGCACGTGCAGGACCTGCTGCTGCTGGATGTCACCCCCCTGAGGTGGGTGCTGCGCAGCACAGCATGCACAGCATGTGCGGCCATGTGTCACTGTCGCGGGGATGGCAGGGCACCAGCGCTGCTTGGGCACCCGCCTGCCATGCCATCCCCCCACATGCCCTCGTCCTAAGCTGCTGCCCCCCACAGCAATCTCTCTTCGCCTGTTCACTCCCGTCTCCACCGCCCCGCCTCCACTCCGCCCTCCCTCTGCAGCCTGGGTCTGGAGACTGCTGGCGGCGTGATGACTGTGCTCATCCCCCGCAACACCACCGTGCCCACCAAGAAGGAGCAGGTCTTCTCCACCTACTCCGACAACCAGCCCGCTGTGCTCATCCAGGTGGGTGCTGATTTAACCCGCTGACCTGGAAATGTTGGTGGTGATATGCCAACCCTGGCACTGTGCTCATGTGGGGACGCGCGCACGCAGGGAATGTTGGTTTGGGCCAGGAAGAGGTTGTGGTGTAGCGGGCATTGGCTTTGTGATGCCCAGCATCCGCCCAAGTCTGCCACCCGCTCGCAAGTGTACCAAACCTTCGATTCCCGATTCTTCAATGGCGCAGGTGTACGAGGGCGAGCGCGCGCAGACCCGCAACAACAACCTGCTGGGCAAGTTTGAGCTGACCGGCCTGCCGCCCGCGCCCCGCGGCGTGCCCCAGATCAACGTCGCCTTCGACATTGACGCCAACGGTGAGTGGCCCTGGCACAAAAGTGTGGCTGGCTGCCTTGGCTGGTTGCGGGAGGAATGGTGCCTGGTCTATGCTGCTGCCCCGATGAACTTCTCCCTGCCCTGCCTCCCTTCTCAACACGCCGTGCCCTTGTTTGTCCTGCCGTCTGCCCCTTCTGCAGGCATCCTGAACGTGTCTGCCGAGGACCGCACCACCGGCAAGAAGAACAACATCACCATCACCAACGACAAGGGCCGCCTCAGGTGGGTGCAGCACAGCGTGCGCAGCCAGCTCTGCGGCAGGCGGCGCAAGTGCTTTCACCACAATGCTGCCCACACCGTGAAGGCACCCCTTCAGCTTTCATGTGGCTGCTGCCACGCGGCCCTGCTCAAGCATCCGCACCTCATCTGCACCTAACAATCTCCTACCGCCTCTGCGTGTTGTGTGTGCTGCAGCAAGGACGACATTGAGCGCATGGTGCAGGACGCCGAGAAGTACAAGGCGGAGGACGAGGCGGCGCGCAAGAAGGTGGAGGCCAAGAACGGGCTGGAGAACTACGCCTTCAGGTGAGGAGGGGCTCTGTTAACTTGGTGTCATGCTTGAGCGACGTGGGTGCTTGGTAGCATGGTAGCCTGTGCAAGAGTGTTGGCCTGCTGGGTGCTGGGCGTGTGGTGCAGCAGCGCACCGTGCCCGTGTGGCAAGGCAGCCAGCCAGGGTGTCGGCCCCCCCCTCACCCAGCTCCTGCCCATGCCCTGATCCTCCTGCCCGCAGCGTGCGCAACACGCTGAAGGACTCCAACCTGGCCGACATGATTGACGCCGGCGACAAGGAGCGGCTGGAGAAGATGGTGGCCGATGTGATCGAGTGGATGGACCACAACCAGGTGTGTGGGTGCTTTGGTTTCTGTTTTGTGAAAGCAAGCTGCTGGCGTGGATGCTGGAAGAGAAGAGAGTGGTGTATGTGTGATTGCTGCTGTGAGGCGCAAGGACGCCGCACATGCCCTAGCTGGCCAGGGGTGCTTGCTCTGCTGGGTGCTACGTTGGGTGCACCCGTACCGCATGGGTTCTCCCCGCTTCTCACCTTCCTGCATGTTTTCCCCGCCTCCCTCCCCCGCCCCCTGCAGCTGGCTGAGGAGGAGGAGTTTGAGTCCAAGAGGAAGGAGCTGGAGGAGGCGGCGTCCCCCGTGTTTGCCAAGCTGTACCAGCAGGGCGGCGGCGACGCCACCGGCATGGGCGGCATGCCCGGCGGCAACATGCCCGGCGGCGGCCCCGCCTCCGGCCCCACTGTTGAGGAGGTGGACTAATGGAAAAATTTGGAGCCTGCCAGGCAGATGCAGCTGTGGTTGCATGGGGAGCGCGCAGCGGCGGCGGCGGCGGGCAGCGCCTCGGTAATGCTCGATGCCCGCCCCCCACCGCGGCGCGCCGGCCCTTGCCAGCTGCATATCTTCTAGCTAACCACAACTGTTTGCGCCCCAGCCACCGCACCTGAGTCTTGCCGTCCGGCTGCTTTCCCCTGCTCAGCCCGGCCCAAACTTGCAACCTCCCTGCTTACGCCCGCTCATGATCACCCTCCCTCCGCACCCCCGGGTTCGGTGGAGCCTGCTCGCCAACGAAACTCCCCGCGAGCTTGGCCGTCTTTTTTCTGGCTCTCTTCCACCACAGTGCTCTCCGCATGATTTCATACAGAGCTCTTCCCCCACTCCTTCCACGCACCCCTGGTGTGCGCGGACCTCGGCCCTGTGCCAGTGCGCCGCCCCCAATGTCCTGCAGCGGCGCGCTGACGCGCACTGCTCTTGAAAATGCCAGTGCTGAGTGTAAAGGACTCAGGCAGCTTGAGTGGTCCAATCGGCAGGAGGCTGGAGTGGAGAGAGTAGGGGCAGTAGATAGCGGTGCACAGGTGCAGCGCGGTGCACAGCGCGCACACCGCTGGCGCTGGGAGAAGCAGGTCATTGGGGCGATTGACGGCCTGGGTAGCTGGCATCTGTCCTTCTGACTGTGTCGCCTGTCCCTTAATTCACCTCGCATCTGGCCTTTGAATCAATCAACAATGCCCGGTCTCTTGCCGGGCCCTCGGGTGTCGGCTGTCGCGCTGTTGTGCGGCCTGGCCGCGGCTTGGACCGTGCTGGCGCGCAAGAAGCCGGCCCAGGGCAGCACGCCGTTCGGCTGGCTTACAGCTCTGGCCTGCGGGCTGGTCGGCGGCAGCGCCGGCGGCGCTTGCAGCCCGCTTCGCCTTTCGCCAGCCAAGCAGCAGCCCGAGCCAGGCTCGGTTTCCAGCAGCTCAGCAGGCAGCCCATCAGAGCGGCTGCAGACTCCAAGAAAGCCAGACGAGGCACTGTGGCACCCGGTGGTCAAGACGGCGGCAGCACCCACAACTCAGCCGCCGCCGCCGCCGCCGCCGCCGCGCGGTGCTGCAGCTACAGCAACGGGCCAGGAGCTGCGCGTGCTCCTTACTTACGCCAAGCTGAGCGCACGCAGCTAAGGTGCCTGCCCCAGGAATGAGGCGGTCCCAGCAGCCTTGAGCTCCCTCTCGCCAGCTGCTGCAGCGGAAGCGGCAGACCTGGAACGGATGGCCGCCAGCATCGCTGCGCGCCGGCCTCCCCATGCGTCCTGCTTCTTTTCTCTGATATGCGCATTCTTATATTTAAATTATCCTCTGACATTCCGAGCAGCAATGCAGTGTCAGGCGGTGGCCAGCAGAGGGCTGGCGGCTGCGCCTCGCAGCCAGGGCCACCGGCGCTGCGTGGCTCCCAGGGCTGCAATTGTGGGTGTTGACCTGGGCACATCTAATTCAGCAATCAGCGCAATAGGAGGCGAGGGCGGAGAGGGGCCGGCCGCCCGGGTGCTCAGGAACGCGCAGGGTAGCGCCTCGGTGCCCTCTGTCGTCGCCATCGCGCAGGTGCAGTGCGTTGTGGTGTTCATAAGGGTCTTCAAGCTCCCCCTCGCGGAGTGCGGCTGCCGCCGCTGCTGCCTCCCCCGCCGCCTCTGCCTTCAGTGCTCCCTGCCCATCCTGCTGCCTGCCTGCTGCCTGAATGTTCTTCTGCCATGCGTCCTGCAGGATGGCAGGGTCCTTGTGGGCCAGGATGTTCTGGATCCCCCAGAGGGCTACGCCACCCCCTACAGCCGCGGCAGCCAGCAGGGCGCAGTCCCCATCCCGCTCACCGACACCTTCAACTCCTTTAAGCGGCTCATGGGCAAGCGGTGGGTGCAGGGGTGGGGCAGGGGATGTTGCGGCGGTAGGTTTACATGCGCAGGTATGTGCACAGATGCAGGGCGCAAGTGTAAAGCTGAGGCTGCCGGTTCTTTGCTGTGACTACCCACCTTCCCGTCAGCTCGCTCAAAGCAGCTGGCATGCCAATGCCGTTCACCTGTTCCTGTTTGCAGGGCTGCGGATGTGACTGGGGAGGCAGCACGGCTGGGGTACAGCGTTGGTGAGGGCGACCGCGGCGAGGCGATGGCGTACAGGTAGGCTGCCGCACGGCTGCTGGTGGGGTGCCACAGGCGTCTCAACCCAGCATGCAGCGAGCGGGCAGGCGGGCGGCTCTTGCAGCGCTGCTCTCGCCACATGTGTGTGCCCCCGCTGCTGCACCCTCGTCGTCCCCGCCTCAGGCAGCAGGTCCGCGCTGCAGCGCACCTGCTGAGCCCCAACTTGTGTACTTTTCTTCCCCCACGCTCCGTGAGCTGCTTGTTCCGTTTCCGCCCTGTCTGCTTGAGCTGTGCCCTCCTCATGCAGCCTTGCCTTGTGTACCCCGGAAGCAGCTGCCTTGCTGGGTGCTTGATTCTGCCGGCCTGCTTCCTGTGTGTGTTCCCCTCTGTGTGCAGCCCTGCCCTGGACGACATGCTTACCCCGGAGGAGCTGTCGTGCTACGTGCTGCAGCACCTGCGCCAGGTGGCGGAGGAGCAGCTGGGGGAGGCGGTGACGGGGGCGGTGAGTGCACGAGAGGGGTGAGGGCGTGGAGTGAGTGCGCGCCGGCGGTACCTGCGTCTGCCTGGCCGGGGCAGCAAGGCAGCAAGTTTGCATGTTGCTGGGGCAAGGGCCCGGCCTGGCTGGACAACTGTTCTAGCGGCGGCCCTGCCACCACACCGTCACCCAAGCCCGCCACCCACACCATCACCGCCGCAGGTGGTCACCGTGCCGGCGCACTTCAACCAGGCGCAGCAGGGCGCCACCCATGCAGCGGCCACGCAGGCGGGCTTTCGGGAGGTGCAGCTGCTGCAGGAGCCGGTGGCGGCGGCGCTGGCTTACGGCATCAATGGGGGCACCGACGGGGACACGGTGCTGGTGTTTGATGTGGGGGGAGGCACCTTTGACGTCAGGTGAGGAGCGGCCTGTGCACGAAGGCGATGCATGTGTGAGCATGAGCTGTGGACAGGAAGGGGCAGGGCGGGGAGGCGCTGGAACATTGCTGCCCCTGCTGGCTTGCTGCCCCTCGCCGCCCTGCTGCCCGTCCTCCCCACCGCCTCCCTCCCACTGCCCTCGCCCGCCCTGCCTTCCTCCTTCCCCCTGCCTGGCCCGCTGCTCCTCCCTTCCCCGCCGCTGTGCAGCGTGCTCCAGGCCTTTGAGGGGATCATGGAGGTGCTGGGCACGGCAGGGGACTCCAACCTTGGAGGCAACGACTTTGATGCCCTGCTGGCAGAGTGGCTGCTGGAGGAGTGTGCAGCACGCGGGCTAGGTGTGGGAGGCAGCAAGAACAGCAGCAGCAGCAGCAGCAATGGCAGCGGTAGCAGCAGTGGTGTGACGCCCGCATGGGGGAGCCGGGAGGAGCAGCGTGAGTGGGCGCGGCGGGCGGCGGAGGAGGCCAAGATCACGCTGTCCACGGCAGAGGTGGCTGAGGTGGCGCTGCCAGGCGGCGCCACGCTGGCGCTGACGCGGCAGCAGTTTGAGGAGCGCACCTCCCGCCTCTTCCAGCTCATGGCAAACGTGCTTGAAGCCCTGGGGGATGCGCTGTTTGTGGAGTGGGCAGTGCGCCCCTCCAGTGCAGTCCCTGGGCAGGCAGGCAGCAGCGGCGACGCCGGTGGCAGCAGCAGCGAGGGAGGCGGCAGCGGCAGCAACGGCAGCGGCAGCAGCAGCCAGCAGCGGGACAGGTGGGCGCCGCCCCCCCGGAGGATCACGCAGGTGGCGCTGGTGGGGCAGCTGACTCGGCTGCCCAGCGTGCAGCGCTTTGTGGAGCGCATCACAGGTGGGCAGGCAGGGGCGCGCTGGCCCCTGGCGCGCTGTGTTTACGAGCTCTCATGAACAGGAGGGGTGCAGGTCCAGGCATCTTTACATGCTGCACCAAGCAATGGCAGCGGGCCAACTGCTGCGTGGGTCTGTGAACCTGCACCTCCCGCTCCCTTGTGCTCGTCCGCCGTCCCCTGCCATGCACCGTTCCTGACCATGCATGCTGCCCATGCTTTGGCCCGTGTCCTGCCTGCAGGCATAGCGCCCCACATGACGGTGGACCCTGCAGAGGCGGTGGCCCTGGGGGCTGCCATCCACGCGGGCGTGCTGCTCGGGGAGGTGCGTGCCAGGCGGGACTGGGGGAGCAGGGCGTGAAGGGGGGAGGAGGCCACTGGTGCATGAAGTGCCTGGCAGGGCAGTGGACCCCCGGGTCTTGCTAGACTGCCTGGGGCGTTTCCCAGACACACATGTGCGAGCTTGCCTGGCCTGCTGGGCCTGCTGCGTCTGCTGGTCGCCATTGACCACCTGCTCAGCCTGCTTTGTCTGCTGTGACCACTAACCGCCACCGTGTGACCCTCCCCTGCCCTCCCCTTGGGCAGGTGAGCGGCGTGGAGCTGATGGATGGCAGCTACTCACAAGACCTGCACGACCGGGCCACCGGTTTCTCTGGCTGGCAGCCCTGACACGGATTCCAGCACGCTTGAGGGCGGCAGATTGAAAATTGACACATCATGACTCAGATTCAAAGTGTAAAGGGCGTGCTCCAAGGTCACACGCAGCAAAGCCTGCAGGGGGGCTTGTTGAGCAGGAAGAGGAGCACGTGACATGGAGTGCAATGCATGTGCTGTTGAGCCGTTCAAACCCAGCTGGGCAGGATGGGCATGGGAGCAGCCCTCGTCCTCGGCAGCAGGCAAAGGAGCGCTGAATGTTGGGTATGCTTGCAGCTCCCTGCCTTCCTTCTCTGTCGGGACTCTCGCAACGCCCTGCCTTCCTTCTCTACTGTTTGCTGATCTCTCGGCAAGCACTGCCCACTGACTGCTGCTCTGCTGCCGCCGGTCTTGCAGTTGGTCTCTGAAGACTCAATTACACAGCAAGCACGCATCTCATTATGAATGCACGGCACATGCAGCAGTGCAAGCACGGGCGCAGGCAAGCCTGCTCTGTATCATAACAGCATGGCCAGCAGCGCGCTGCCTCCTCCCTTCCCGCCGCCGCCAATGTGGTGGCACTGCGGCAGGAGCTCGCAAACATTAGTGGCTGTGATCATCACTACCAGCCCTACTCCAAACACCAGCAGCGCTGCCAGGCCAGCACGTGGGGCGGGCGGCAGGCGGCGCCAGGCGAGGGAGGCATAGAATGCGGTGGGGAGCAGGAGGGAGCAGGAGATGGAGCCCAAGCCGCCCAGCAGGCTCAGCGCGGAGCCCAGCACAGCATAGGCGGTCAGGCCCAGCAGGCAGCCGGCAGCGAACAGCGCCAGGCGCAGCGTGTGTGCCGCCCACGTCAGCGGCGGGTGGAAAGCGCCCGTCTCGTCACGATTGAGAGGCAGCACCGACAGAATCATGTCCTGAAGAGCAGGGGGCATGGGCCGGAGGGGTTGGGGGCAGGTGGGGCGGAAGGCACGGCTGCTCCCAGCAGAGTGGCGGCTGAGGGGTGGCGGCATCAGAATAACATCATGTGTTGGGGACGGGCGAGGCGTAAGCACGAGGGGGTTGGGGAGAAGACGAGTTAAGGGCGGGTTTGTGAGGTGGGGTGGGTGGATCATTGCAGCACTGGGCGCCGCACGTTTGTACTTGCAAAGTGTGGCATGCATGTCAGCGCACCGTGTGCGAGTGACCACACATCATCATCTGCCCTAAACGGGCAGTCACTTCCTGCTGGCAAGCCGCACCCTCACCTCACCTGGAGCACCAGGTTCAAACCCGGGTATTTGGTGATGCAGTTGATGAGCACAAACGCGGCCTGCAACATAACAGAGATTGAATTCAGGGGTGGGCTGTGCTGAGGCCAGAACTGGGAGGGCAGGTGCAGGTTGGGCACGAGGGCCAATCGAAGATGGCAAGGGCATGAGCGGTGGGGAGGCGGAGGCAGGGCGGCGAGCGGCAAGCAGATGCGGGGGGCGGGGGGAAGCAAGCAGAGGTGGGCAAACCCAGGACTTTCAGCCAGGGAGCAGCGACAGGACACGCCAGCATGGCCACCAGCAGGATCACAATGCCAGTGGGGGTTGTCCGCATGGCGCGCCAGCGGGGCATGCCAGCGGGGCGCCAGCTCACCAGGATCCGGTCCACAGGCACGCGGCTGCCCGAGTAGTAGGAGGCTGTGGCCAGGTCTGTTGTGACCAGCGGGGAGGCTGAGTCGCCAAAGTACCTGCAAGTACAAAATACGAGGTGAAACAAAAACAAGCCAAGGCAACGACCAGGCCTACAGCGGCTGAGGAGGCAGCGTCTCACAAATGCGTGGGGTTCAGGCGTGTAGGCTGAAGGTTCAGAAGTAGAGCAGGGCAGCAGCTTTGCCCCTTAAAGGGCAGGCGTCGGCAGCAGCGGGGTGGCCGCGAGGTGCCAGTCACCAGTAGCCAGTCACCAGTAGCCAGCTGTGCCACCGTGTTAAGCAGCCAGCAATAGTGCAGGGAGTGCTGGAGTCTAGGAGGCACGTGTATTGCCCCTCAGGCAAGGGCCCCTGGCTCACCAGTAGCCCGCTGCTGCCAGGGTGGTGTACGCCGCCAGCATGGCGGCAAAGGCGGCGCCCAGGGCGACCGGGAACTGCGAAGGCTTGACCATGGCTCTGCGGGCAGGCGGGCGGGCACGGAGGGCACAATGAAAGCTTGTGAACCAGGGAGAAAATGCTGTGGGCAGTACAGTGTATGCTGAGGTAAACTTACACCCGTACGCTCGAACCAGACGCCCGCCGGCTGTCCCCAGCCCCGACCTACCGCCCGGGCCCCGCCCCACCCTGCCAGCACAGGTGCCCATGCTCACGTGCGCAGCGCGGGCAGCGTGGAGTGCGCTGCGGCGCTCAGGGCGAAGATGCCGGCTGCTTGGATGAGGTTGACGCTGAGGAGGTGGTGCCCCGGCGGCGGCTGGCAGGAGCGGGACGTGGGGAGGGAGGAGGGGCGAGGAGCGGCAGGCAGGAGCGGAGTGAGGCAGGCAGCGGGGTGTAAGTGATGACAGCGAGAGCAACACAGAACTGCTTGAACAGAGGGTGGTTGGGTGGAGTCGTGCATGTAGAATGGGCCCCAGCGCTGCCGCCAGCTGGTTCTGCCAGCCTGGCACGCCCCCCCCGTGCTGGGGAATAGTATTCTCCCCCCTCTTGCCGCCTTCCATGCTTTCCAACCCCCGCCAGCTGCTGCCTGTCCGGCTGGGCGCTCACCTGCCGAGGGATGGCCTCCCTTTTCGGGTCCAGCACCAACAGTGAGAGGACCATCAAGAGCACCAGGCCGCTGGAAGCCAGCCCCACAGCCGACAGGCGGCTCAGTCCCTTTCGAATGTCCACAAAAAGTATGGGCAGCAGCAGGCAGGAGACGGCGGCGGCGGAGAGCTGCATGGAGCTCAGTGGGCCCAGGCCTGCAGGCGGGGAAGGGGAGCGGGCAAAGGGCGGACACGGGTGCCAGGGGCTGAGTGAGGCTGGGTGTGGGCAAGCAGGCCGGATGGCGGGTGGGCGGCCCAGCGCGGCCGACTCCAAGCCCCTAGTGGGCCGCATCCAGCTGCATTTACGATGCTGCCCGACAAACCTCCCCCTCCTCCCAAGGGTAGGCAGGCCCCGCCTCGCCCCGCACATCGCATCTCTCTTGGCCCCGCCCTGAAGCCACTTAAGCCTCACCCCAACAGCCCGCAACCCACTAAAGCACAGCATGCACCGCCAGCTCACCTCCAGCCGGCAACAGCAGCTCGGCCATGCGCCACGCCACCATCAGCAGTATGCAGCTGCCCCCAAACAGCTCGAGGAAGGAAAATAGCATCACTGCCTGCACCCCGGTGCGCCCGCCTGCCGCCCGGCCCAGCTCTGGGTAGGTCCTGGGGGTGCCAGCTGGCAGGAGGTCAAACGCCCAGACGATGAGCTGGCGGCGGGTGGCGACAGGTGGCAAAGAGGGGTGGGGAGGGGGCAAGGAGTGATTAGGGCAGGGTGGGACGTTCTGCGGTGGCGTGAGTGGCGGCATGAATTAGAAGCACCCACAAAGGACCGGCAGCTGGTGCAGCAGCGCCGATGGGCAGCTGTCGGGTGCGGCCCGCATCGCCCGCCATGCTATGCATCAGCCATGCAGGCAAGTCTTGGACGCTCTTGTGACCGCTGCATGAGCCCAGCACAGGCGCTGCGCCACCCCACCACTCCCTGCCCAGCACCCACCTGGCCCGACAGTGCAAACAGAGGCAGCAGGGCAGCCTGGACGGCCAGCGCCAGCCAGCCGCCCTTGTGAAGCGCATAGGGCATGGAGAGGAGGCCTGGGGGAGGCGGGGGGACATGCGGGGCAAGGGGGGGGTGAGTGGCCCTGGGCTCAACAGTTGCATGTAGCAGTGGCAGCAGCGGCAGGCTGTCGGGAGGCTCGAGAGGCAGGCAGGCGGGCGGGCCTGACCTGTGCCCACAAACACGTTCAGGATGTTGAAGCACGTCTGCAACAGTGTGGTGCCGACGGGGGCGGAGGGCTGCCCAGCTGCTGCCTCGCCATCTCCGTCCTCGCTAACGACTTGGCTGCTTGCATGGAATGGTGGAGGGAGGGGAGCATGGGCAGGCAGAGCCAGCCTACGTGAGGAGAAGAGCCTGCTCTCCCCATGCATGAAGTGCACAGTTGGCACAGACGGCAGCATACATATAATTATGCTCCCAGGTGCAGATGAGTTGTGGCCTCTTTGTCCGCTGAGGCTGGCTCCACTGCTGGGCGACGGCGGCAGGCTAGGGTTGCTGCCACGGTTACTCGTTACTAACGCGCGTTACCCGTTATAACGTGTAATAACGAACTAACGGGCCGAACCGCAAGCGTTCATACACGCTTGGCCTTGCTTTAGTAACGCGGTTAATAACGCGACCTCGCCTGCCAGGTCACCGTGACCATCCGGAGGGGACGAGAGGGAGCCGGTTGGGCCGAGCTGCCCCGCACGTGACGTGCGCCTGGCATGGGAGGGTGGGCTGCGGCGGCAGTTCCCAACACTGGCGCCGGTTGCAGGCCGCCTGCTGGCGCTGCACGCCACCTCTTGCAGCACAGAGCGCATGTGGTCCCTCATGCGCTGGATCTATAGCGACAACCGGCTGCGGCTGGCAAATGAGCGGGCACGCATGCTGCTGTTCATTGCTGTGTCAAAGCGGCTGGAGCGGCGCCGGCCAGATGAGAGCGATGCAGATGTGCTGCTGGCGTCCCTGGTGGAGGATGAGGCGTAGGCAGCCATGTGGGGGGCCAGGCATGGTGCAATGGCACCCTGTGAGCTGGCAGCAGCGCTCCTTCACGGCGCACGGCCCGCCGCGGCCCAGCAGTTACTAACGGCAGTTCCTAACGCAGTTAGTAACGGCGCTTGCTCCTGGCCTGAGTTACTTTTTTTTGTACACGTTACCCCTCAAAGTAACGAACGGCTGGGTTAATAACTGTGTAGTAACGGTTACTCCAAATTTCACCGAGGGTTACCAGCAACCCTAGCGGCAGGTGGCGGGTAGCAGCAACGAGCGACACCCAGCAGAACCCATGCGTCACTGCACCGGCTTCCGATGGCAACGAGGTTGCCCAGCAGACGCGCCAACATCCCTCCTGCTGGCCGCAGAAGTGGCCGAGCAACGGATGGCCCACCCTCTCGTCCCGCGCACCTCACGTCTCGCAGCAGCGGCTGCTCGCTCTCCGGCAGCCCCTGCTCCATCTTTGCCCCTAGAATCAACTGCCGAAGCCAATCCCTGCGCCCTTAAGCCTGCTCCCGCCACCGCCGCCGCTACGTGCGCTGAGGCGGCGGGAGGCCAAGCAGTGTGCTCAACCCTTGGCACAAACAGCTTGTTGCTCTTTACACAGCTGGACCTTCATAGATATTTTACACGTTGCAGTGCCAGCAATTCCTCACCACCGCCCATACAGGCCGTCGCCGTAGCCGCGCCCCGACGCCGCCAGCACGCACCCCCACGCCGCGCTGTCGCTGTCCGTCTCTCCCGCCTGCACCCGCAGCTTCCTGCGCTTGCGCAGCAGCTGCTCCACTTTTTCAAACGTGACCTTCCACTGGTCAGTTACGTACAGCTCCCGCAGGTTGGGCAGCCCGCCCTTCAACAGCGGCTGCAGCGCCTTGGCTGACAGCTTGCCTGCACGGGCAGGGCGGGGTGGGCAGCAGGGCGGCGGCCAGAGGCAGCAAGTGGGCTGCAAGGCGGACGGCCAGAGACAGCGGGTGGGCGTGCAAGCAATGGAGCAGCTGAGGAGTTGGACAGCGATCATTGCATGGACTCTGCAAGTTCTACGTTTCTTGTGTGCTACTGCCCAACCGCCCCCTCTGCCGCCTGCCGGGGACTTGCTCCGCACTGCAGGGCTGCCTGCCTGCCGCCCCTGCCTTTGCTTCCCCTGCGGCGCTCACTCACCGGAGGACCGGTCGTGCCCCGTGCAGTGGAGCACCTCCAGGTGTGGCAGGCCCTCCACCACTGCAGTGAAGGCCTTGTCTGTGACGCCTGTGCAGCTGCAGAGCGCCAGCTCTTGCAGGTCTGGGCAGTGCTTCACAACAGCCAGCACGCCGGCATCCGTCACCCACGTGCCATTGCCTGCAAGGGAGTAGATGGGTGTTGATGAGCCGCAGGATGCTGCTGGAAGCTGTGGTGCCCAAGCATTGGCCAGCCAGCAGGGTGGCGGGCGATGAGCGGCGTGGCGGCGCACCTGTGTCGCTGGAGCCCAGGTAGATGCTGCGCAGCCGCGGCCCGGCCACCTCGACCAGAGCCTTCAGATGGCTGTCTCTCACGTCAAAATCTGGCCCAAAACGCACAGCCGTGACGCCCGAGGGCGCTGCTCGCGCTGCCGAAATGAACTCCTCAAACTGAGCCGGCGTCTGCAGCCCCTTGGAGGGCCCGTAGCTCATGGTGTGCAGTGAAGTGAATGCCGGCGTGTATATAGCTGCCCTACTGCTTGTGGGATTCCGTTTTGAATCCGGAAGTGTGCTGCGCGCGCTGTGCTGGCGGCGGCTGCTGCAGGACTGATGAGTCAAGGCAGGTGTATTCCCTCTGTCTAGCAGCCTTTTGGTGGCGTCTGAGTACGAGAGATAGATATGTTACTTGGAGAGGATGGACGCATGGGGCAGTGTGTGGCCTCCGAACTGCTGGCACCAGTTGAATGCCGCTGCCGGCAGCGAGCTCGTAGCCCCGAGTCACCCACGCCTACACGTCTTAAGCGCCTGCTATTATAAAACGCGTTAGCGTGGCAAGAATATACCAGCCTCAAGCACAAGCAGGCAGTCTGTGTGGTGCTTGCTGTCCGAATTAACCCAACGTCCACCGGGGGGCTGTATATCACAGCGTGAGTTGCTGCTGTGCTGTTCTGCGCTGCGCTGTGCTGTGTTGCGCTGCGGTGTGATTTCCCATGCCTGTAGGCGTGCATGCTGTGCATGCTTTGCCGTGGAAGCAAGAGCTCATGGATGCAGCGTGGACTTGCATCCTTCGCCCCCTCCCCCCAAGTCACGGCTGTCAAGGACGTAGCGAAGGTGTTACTGTTTTGACCTCTCTTCTTGCGTGCCAGCAGCCGGCTGGTCCCGATCTCATTAGTTTCTGGCATGCCGTCGGCATGACCAGCCCGTGAGCAGCTCTAAACAAGAAGCGTCTTTACGCTTGGCCAGCGTGGCGGTGTTCCCACGGATGTGCCCAGGGGCAACAGTGGAGCAAGAGCGGTGTCAGATCAAGTTTTAGGAAGGGGAATGGGGGAGGGGCTGCCAGCTGGGCTGTGCACAGTGTCAGGCTTGCGGGGCGGAGGCGTCCGTGGGAAACCATGCTCACGTTGGCCGACAGAGCAAGGGAACGGCGGCATGCGGGGTTGTTGATGCCATCCTGACCGTTTGCATGGGCACGCATGTTGCTAGTTTGGGCGAGAGTTCCCATGTTGAATCAGGCGGGCCAACCTCTGGTCCTCCGAACCGCTGCACTGTGCAACCGGCCCACAGCATGCCCGGCAGGGCGGCCGGCGCTGCGCAACTGCGCCCCTTCCCGCTTTCGCTGTTCTCTGTTCACACATCACATCCTGCTTGTCCGCCCAACCACCCAGCAAGCACCACCGACAGCAAGGAGCAGTGGCATCTCGTTGCTTCACGCATCGCGTCTCTTTAGCGTCCCGACATGAGCGGCAGGGGAAGGCGGTCACTAGGCGGTGGCGGTGGCAGGTGCGGCGCCTTGCCGGCGCTCACAGAGGCGCGGCGCTTGGCAGGGGGCTGAGCGGGGCTGCGCCGTGAGCAACCGACATTCGACAGTGTACAGCACGGTCTGTCCAGCTGTGCGGACGGCGCGATCCGGCGAGGGACGCTGCACAGGGGCTGTGATCGGCCCTCCCGCTAGGGCGTGCTGCACAACCGGGCTGAGCAGCACAAGCACAGCATCGGGAAGCCGGATCGGCGCGGCGCGCCTTCGTTGGGCCGGCGCCGGCGTCATCCTCTGGCGGTGCCGGGCGGGAACACGTCACGGCGGCCCGCCGCCAAGCGCCCCCGCCTCGCCTCCAGCTGACCAAGCAACCCCGACCTCTCTCCTCTCTCTGCCACTGGCCAGCAGGGGCGGCGGTGGTAGCGGCGGTGGCCCCCGGCAAGGTGGCCGCGGCGGCGGCGGCGGCCGGGGCATGAGCTCTCGCGACGGCGGCGTGCAGAAGAGCGGCGGCGGTGGCGGCCGGGGCGGCGGCGGTGGCC
>JAPTJF010000639.1:0-25557 GCA_029339195.1 Micractinium sp. NFX-FRZ
AGCTGTCCAGCTGTCCAACTCCCCCATGCAGCGTTGTGCCCTGGTGGGGCCAGACAGCTGAGCAGACAACCTTCTGGTGACCGAGTTACACTTTGTAGTTGCTTGCCGACTGTTTGTTGACTGAAGGCAAAGCGTGTGGCATGCTGGCAGATGCTTCCTTGATGTGGTTGAGGAGTGCGACCCAGCAACCACACTGGGGGCGGCCCAGAGGGCGACTGGCTGGCGGGCCCGCTGCAGGTATGCATGGTGCCCCATTGCCTTTCAGAAAGACGTGCCGCTCATTGTTGCACGAGATATGAGGCATGGTGCGCTGTGAACAAAAGTGGGGCACGAATGCACAGAATTGGGGCGAGGGCTGTAAAGGCGACAGTGGGCACTCAAAGAACAGAGCGGGCACATGCAGCGAGGTGTGGAAGGATTTGGGAAAAGCCAGGTGGGGCAACTTGTTCAGAAATGGATTAGGCCTGCTGTATGGGTGAAACAAAAGCAAACAGGGGACGAAAGGGACGGTCGGCTGACGCAGTAATGCATGCATTGGCCAACGAAAGATGCGCAGAATCACACAGCAGAATCAGATGGGCGCGCTACTCGCGCGCAGGCACACCAAACACTCGGGTTCACTCATAACACTCGCAGAGAAGCATGATGCTGCTGCTGAAAATCAAAAGGGGTCAGGGAGCGTAAGTTGTAAGCAGGATGGGCTGCCAGCCCATCTTACCCAAGGGGGGGAGGACGAGCCGTGGCGTGCGGCGCCACGCAGGCAAGACGGGCAGTGCATGGTGAGGAACAGGCATCCGCTTCAGGGGCCGGAAGTAGGGCGGGTTGGGAGATGGAAACCAGCACAGCTGGCGTCGTGGAAAATGTGGTGTCTTTGTGGGCCTGCCCATAGGCTGGGCTGTGATGCTCGCCCCTGCTCCCTCAGCAGGAGGCTCCCAGGGACAGCAGGCCGCCGCGCGCATCAAAGCGGAACCCCCGGGCAGCCACCCAGTGCCCGAAGAACGCCTGCTGCTCCCGCGTCGACTGCCGGAACACGCCAGCCATCTCCACCGCTCGCAACACGCTCCCGCCCTCCCCATTGCCGCTGCGGTTGACGAGGCGCAGGACGCCGTCCAAGGTGACCCTTGGGCAGCGGTCCACGCACACAAACGACAGCTGGCGACAGCTGGCACCCAGCGCCGCCAAGCTGTCGTCCGTCAGCCCGGGGGCGGCCAATGCCGAGAAGGCCTGCAGGCTCGGGCAGGCGGCGGCCAGCGCGGCTGCCCCGCGCGTGCCCCACCGCCGCGTGTAATTCAGCACGAGGGTCGTCAGGCTGGGGCCATAGGCTGCTGCCACCGTCTCCAGGCCCACATCCCCCACACTGGTGTCTGACAGCTCCAGGGCAGCAATGTGGGGGCAGGCAGATGCCAGCTCAGTCACAAAGGCGTCACCCACTGACTGCAGGCTGACGCTCTCCTGGCCGCAAGACACCGAGAAGGCTTGCAGCGCGGGGCAGGCGTGTGCAACGGCGCGCAGGCCATTCAGGCACACCCCGCCGCCGCACCACTCGAGCGAGAAGCTGCAGCGGAGAGGGTGGGTGGGGAGAGAGGGCAGGGTTAGTGCAGAGGCAGGGGAGTGAGCAGGCGAGCGTGCCGTGGGCTGTGCAGCGACAGGTGGGGCGTGGGCAACATGCATACAGGCAGGCAGGCAGGCACATAGGCAGGCGGGCAGGCAGGCAGGTAGGCAGGCAGGCAGGAGGGCAGGCAGGCAGGCAGGCAGGCAGGCAGGCAGGCAGGCAGGCAGGCAGGCATACAGTCAGGCAGGAAGACTGGCAGGCACCCTCTCGACCCCTGTGCCCGCCACTCTTGTTAGCCCAGCCGTCTACAGGGCGCCTGCACCACCCACCGCACCCGCGCACCTGCGCAGCGGCGGCGCCGCAGCTGCCAGGCGCTTCAGGCCGTTGTCGGTGATGCGCATGCAGCCCCACAACCTGCGGGGACGGGCACCAGAGAGTAAGGTTAGCCTATGTTAATTGGGCGGTGTGCGCGAGCTGCGTTGCAGGATATAAGCCCCAGGAGTTTCAGCAGGTGGATATTTGGGCGCGGCCTGAACACACACCCTGCAGCAGCCGGTTGTCCCAGCCAGCAGCCGTGCGCATGGACTTTTAGACAGAAGTCAAGCTGCCACCTGCAGCCGCCAGCCACCCACACGCACGCCACCAAAAGAAGGGCTCACCTCACGGATTGCAGGCGGGGTGCGGAGCGGGCGATGAGCGCCAGTGTGTCATCCGTCAGCAGCTCTCGGAAGGTGGGGCAGCCTGCAGCATGTGGCAGGACGGCAGCGGGAGCGGTCGGTTGCTGTTGTGTCTGGAGCATGTGCCTGTCCTGCCTCACACACAGCTGCTACCCCTGCATCAACAGCCACGCGCCCACGAATCCACTCAATCAGCTGCACTCTTCCCGCCCTCCTTGAAGGCGGCAAATACGGAGCCCTGGTGTCAGGACCTCACCACTGCCTGCATCCAGCTCTGTGATGCGCTCCCCCCACCACCGCTCAATGCTGAGGCACAGCGCAGGCACGGCCTGGTCGGAGCGGCGGGCGCCCCTGCAGCAAGCATGTTGCGGGGAGGCTGAAGCTTTAAAGGACACATGCAGGGTAGAGGGATTCTGCAAAGGTGTGAAGGCACCAAGTGGGTGCGCCAGCTGGCGGCCTGCTGCCAGCAACAGACGGTGGTGAGCCAAGGTGGATGCATGTGCCAGCTCCCGCCCACCTGCTAGCAGTCTCCCAGGCGAGCAGTCTCCAGATGTCGAGCCCTTTGGCCGCCTGCATCCAATGTAACGGGGAAGGGAGGGCATCAAGCAGCAGGGTGGAGATGACCTGGCAGGCGCCACGTTGCCCAGTAGAACAGACTAGCGACACGCAGGGCACACGGCGGGCCAGGTACCGGTGCGCTGGCGCCGCCGGCCATTGGGCGCTGTGCCCAGCGCTGTTCCCCCTTGACTTCAGCATCCATGGCGATGTTAGAATCACTCAAATTGCAATGCAACTTCTGGCGCCGCTGACAACTCGCCTCGCGCCACAGCTTCGACACGAGGAACAGCCGCACCACGCCCATTAGCTGCTCCCGCCCGCTGCAGGCCTTTAGGAGCACGCTCTCGACCGTGTCCTGACAATGGAGACAGGCCTCCATTGGGTCGCTTGGGCTCCCGTGCTCAGCTTGAAAGCGCTGCCACTCTATGTACGGCTGAGCCTTCGTGACGGCCATTGGGCACCCGATTTCAAGATCCTAGGAACAGTGGCAGAGCGGAATTGCCCTCCGACACCGCGGGCTGGGGAACTCATGCCGGCCCGCCAAGCTGGCAGTCTGCTGTGCGGCGCCAGCGCAGCGCCGGCGTACTGAGCAAGCAATTTACAGCCAGGGGAGCATTGCGACTCCTGAATACATGATAACAAGGAACTCGAGACTATCAAGGGGCTGTAGTGTGACTGCACAGCAAGACAGGAATGTACAACACTCCTGGACGGCAGGAAAACGGGGCCGCAGCGGCGGGGGCAGCAACGCCTGTGCAGCCGCTGCGTGGGTGGGCATCAGGCAGACATGTAGACATCAGGAGGCCGCGGCACGCCTACAGCAGCGCTCCGTCGTAGTGCCCCATCTCCTCCCACACCATCTTGCGCACCGCTGCCTCGTCCAGGTCCTGCTCCTCAAAGTCAAACTTGAACACGCCTGCACCCCAGGTGGCGGGGGGGAGGAGGGCGGCAACAGGGTGAGGGCGCTTGTGATGCAGGAGGGAGGGTGTTGGACCGCAACCAGGCAGCAGCAAGCACATCCTCGCTTGCATCTCCCAGACCCTCCTCCTTCCCCCTTGACCACCCGGCCGCGCCCCCTAGCGGCCTGGCCCCGTCATTTCTGACCCACCCACCCGGCGCGCTGGGCTCCGCAGCCTCGTCGTGCAGCTGCGCCAGCCAGGGGTGCGCCAGCGCCTCCTCCACGCTGATGCGCCGCCGCGGGTCGAACTGCAGCATGCGGCCCAGCAGGTCCACCGCCAGGGCAGAGGCGCCCGGGAAGAGCTTGGACAGGTCGGCCTTCTGCGGGGGTGGCAGGGGACGAGAGGGGTGGCGGGCAAGGGAGGACGGCAGGCAGGTGAGCAGGGAGGCGGGCAGAGGAGCGGGGCGGTCCCAGCCCACTTCTGAGGCAGGCCATGCCTGCGCTGCCACCCTTTTGGCCCCATCACATGGCACCAGACGTCAACGAAGCGCTCGCTCTGGGATATCACCATCCACGGCACACCGCACCCCAGGTTCTGCCGCCCTGGGGCACCGCCTGCCCCGTCCCCATCCTGCGCCCACACCCACAAGTGCCAGCGAGCGCCATGTATGCCCCTTGAGCGCCAACTTGCGAACCCAGCCTCCCCCACTGTCCCACCAGGGACACCCCTCGCACGCCACTGGCCCACCCACCTCCACGGTTGCCAGCGCCTTGATGTATGCGCGTGCCTTGGGCGCCGAGATGAAGCCCAGCTCGTCGTCGCTGGGGGTGCCCAGCGTGCGGATGATCAGCTTCAGTTGGTCGATGTAGTCCTTGCCCGGGAACAGGGGGCGGCGCTGCAGCAGCTCGGCCAGGATGCAGCCCACTGCAGGAGGGGGTGGGTGGGTGGGTGCATGAGAGGCAAGGTGGGATAGGTGGGGTGGGGTGGGGTGGGGTGAGATTGAACAGCCAGGAATGTGGGCAGGGGGAGCAGTAGGAAAGGTGGCATCACCGGTGGACCCGTACGCCGCAGCACCCACCCCCTGCGCCGTCCCATAGTGACGCCACCCCTGCCGGCAATTCTCAGTCCCACCCGCCAAGCCTTTTGATCTCTCAGTCCCGCCTACCAAGCCTCCATTCCCCCATTCCCTGCAGTCCCCCCCACACACCGGACCAGACATCAATGCCGGCGTCGTACGAGTCGCAGGAGAGCAGCAGCTCTGGTGCGCGGTACCAGCGGGTCACCACATACTCTGTCATGAAGTTGTTGCTCTCGGTGCTGCAGCACGGGGAGAGAGGCTCAGGCAGGACTGTGAGTGCAGCACAAGGGTTGATAGCCAACAGGGCGGTGGTGCAACGATTGGGAGCTATTCACGCGCGTGTTGCTCTTGGGTGCTGCCGCAGGCGGCAAAGAGCAAGGTTTGAGAGGGCAGCTTGGATGCACAGGAGGCACGCATTTGAGCACGGCAGGAGGCAGGAAGCCAGTGGGCATGCGCAGCACGGCACCACAGATCCAGGCCCACAAGCTGACCACTTCAGCCCACAACAGCAGCCCATCATCCCCCCCCCCCCAAACCTGGTGCGTGCCAGCCCAAAGTCGCAGATCTTGAGGTCGCAGGTGGCGTTGAGCAGCAGGTTGGAGGGCTTGAGGTCGCGGTGCAGCACAGAGGCGGAGTGGATGTACTTGAGGCCGCGCAGGATCTGGGGGGAGGCAGAGAAGCAGGTGTGTGTGTGTGAACTGGCGGCAGCGGTGTGGGCTGCATGAACGCCTTGGGGCACGGTGCAGGTAAGGGCCAGGGTAGCTGCTTGGCAGGCGGCAGCTGCTGGAGCCTGCCAGCCCCGCCTCGTCCCATGCGCATGATGTTGTCCTCGCTAAAATGCCAGGTTAGTGTTATAATACCGCAGTTGCTCACATCCCCATCCCGTCCCACCTGGTAGATGAAGTACTGGAAGTGGTCATCGCTGAGCGGCTGGCTGGAGCGGATGATCTGCAGGGTGGGCAGGGTGGGCACAGGGGGCAGTGTGGGCGTGTCGACGCAAGGCAGGGCTGGCGCACCACCTGGCTGTCGGTCTGCACTGCCTCATCCAACCCTCTTCCCAGCTGGTGACCTACAGCCCACCCCGCCCACTCACTTTTCTGTTATCCATCAGCTCGTGCATGCACCACACCCGTGCGGCACGTGAGCAGCCAGCAACCACTTAGCAAGAGCTCAGCGGGGCCCCACCTGGTGCAGGTCTGTGTCCATCAGCTCATACACCAGGTAGACGTCGTTGTGGTCCTGGCTGGCGGGGCGCATGATGTCGTGCATGGCAATCACGTTCTCGTGGCTGCATGGGAGAGGGAGCGCACGGGCGCGGGCAGGGTGGGCAGCAGGGAAGACACGCAGTTGCATTAAGAGGCACCACCTGATCCTGCCCAACCTCCATCCCTTCCCTGCTTGCCAGCCCCCATGCACCCGCTGCCTCGCCCTGCGCCTTGGGCAGCCTGCTTTACTTCTTCTGAACCTGCACTCCCTGTATGCACTCCCTGTGGGTTGCCGGGCAGCGTAGCCTGCTTCCTCCCTCCTGCCCTCCACTTGTGACATCATGCCAGTCACCCCCACCCGATTACCACCCCCGGGGCGCACCGCAGGTAGCGCAGCAGCTTCATCTCCCGCAGCGTGCGCCGCGCGTCCACCAGGTTCTCAAACGCGTTGGTGATCTTCTTGATGGCCACCTGGGGACAGGCAGGCAAAAATGAAGCAGCGGGAGGCAGCATAGTTAGCGTACTGCGAGGCTGCCGGGGCAGCTGGCGACAAATGCTGTTCCCAGCAGCACCCTGCACAGCGCGCGGCATCCAGCATCCACACCATCTGCCGTGATTCACCCGCTCGCCAGCGCACATGGGCTGTACCCCAAGATCGACGCATGCTCGTCGGCCCAGCGGCACTCATCAACCATGCCAGACTGTACACTACCCAACCCATGTTATGTCCCCCTCCCACCTTCTCCCCCATCTCCGTGTTCTTGGCGGAGCACACCACACCGTAGGCGCCCTTGCCGATGGCTTTGATGGGTGCATACTTCTGGTCAATCTCGAAGTTTGTGCGCCACACCTGGTAGCACGCCTTGCCCGGCACGCTGCACTCCTTCTGCTGTCCAGAAGGGCAACCAACCGAAAGGGGCGGTGAGGGGCATCGGCGGCATGAGCATGAGGGGAGGCCGGAAGGGTGGCAAAGCGTGAAGAAGGCGGAGCCGCAGGGCTGATGAGATCCAGGCCACAGCAGCAGGATGGTGCCTGCAGCGTGGGGTGGCTGCTGCCAGCCTCTGCCCACGCGGCCTGTCGGCGCGTACGGCCTTGCCAGGCTGCACACTGGCCGAGGCAGTGTGGCAAACACCAGCAGTCAAACTGTTGCCCTCTCGACTCCTCTCAGCCCTGAAAAGAGCCACCCAACATGCTGACGCTCTTGCCTGGACAGGGATGTTTTGCGACGACATTGCGGCGGTCTGTGCGGGGGCGGCGGCGGTCTGCCGTGCTCACTGCCTGGCGGGACGGCGCTGCTGCTCTGCCTGCTTGCTACTTACACGACCCGCCTCTACGTCCTGCTCCTGGCGGGCCACGAAGCCTTCTGAGCCAGAAGGCAGATGCCGCGTTTGGCTGCCGAGGCGGTTGAGGCTGGGCAGCGGCGGGATGCTGGGCAACTGCTTCGGGAGCGGCTACGGCGACGAGACAAGGAGAGGCCGACCCATCTGCCGGCGGCTGCTAAAGCAATTTCGTGCAGCCTGAATGCAGCAGCCCTGCTGAGCCATGCTGTGAGCTAGGCCATGCCGGCCCCCTGCGATCAGGCCCCTGTTGTGTGCACACGCCAGCATTTGCGACTCGGACACGAGAGCGATACACCATGGCCGCTCAGACGCAAACTCGGGCCTTTGTGCAGGTGAGGCCCCGCACCCACCCACTGCGCCGGCGCCGCGGCCCGTCCACTGCTTGCATCGCACTCACGCAGCCCGATGCCGCCGCCCCCTCTTGCAGGCGTCGGCTCCCCTGCGGCCACGCCCCGCAGCAGCGCGCCAGGCTCCCGCCGTGGTGTGCTCCACACAGCGTGGTGTGTGCGGGGTCCTGAGAGGGCTGGTGGCACAGCGATCGCTGGGGCTTGTGGGCCCCGTTGGCTGTGCAGGCGGCCGCCGCTGACTGCTGCCCTCCCGCTGCCGCCGCCGCCTGCCGCCGTGAGCACTCGTGCGGCGTGCGAGGCTCGCCGCAGGCTTCTTGCAGCATAACGACCCAACCAGGAACCTTGCTGCTGCAGGCGAGGCGGCGCCTACACGCCGGCAGGCGCTGCAGCTGGCCACCGGCCTGGCGGTGGCTCCGCTGCTGGCGGGCAGCGCACAGGCAGCCAAGGGTGAGCGACTCTATCCATGTTGTGGGGCCTTCCTGGGCTCGCCCTGCGGCATCTGTTGCAGGCTACAGCGTCCGGTCAACTGCCCACAGATTTGCCTCTGGCAGGCTGAACACACATCAGAATGCCATGTGCCGGTCATTTCATGGGCTCGCTGCTGCATGCCCCCCTTGCCTGGCTGACGTGTTACCTGCCTCGCCCTACGTATCAATCGCACATCTGCAGGCCCCAAGGGCTTTGTGCCTGTGAGGGACTCTCAGGACGGCTACTCCTTCCTGTACCCCTTCGGCTGGCAGGTGCGGGCAGCGGCAGCATGCAGCAGGGCTGACGGCAGCTTTTTCTGCTGATCGGCTTGGCTGCCAGCAGTTGGGGCGATGGTGTGGCAGCCAGCTGCAGGCGTAATCAACGGCAGCGAGACGTGGAATTGCGGTGCTTGCCCCTGTGCTGCAGACCTGCTGCAGCGCCCGCGGGTTGCTATCACTGCAGGTCGGCAGGGTGTCATGCCACGCCCCAGCGCGCCCCGAATCTCTGGCACCTCACCTCGCCCGTCTGTGCTCCTTGCCCCCCGCTCGTTGCGTACATGCAATTGGGTGCAGGAGGTGTCGGTGGACGGCCAGGATGTTGTGTACAAGGATGTGATTGAGCCCCTGGAGTCGGTGTCCGTCTCCCTGGTGAGGCCCCGGGCTGGCTGGCCACCTAGGGAGCCTTGTGCCGAGGCCTGGGGCTGGAGAGGGGCCTTTGGCAGTGCTTGTTGGGGCTGAGGATGACCCCTCCCTGTCTTTTCCCGCCATGAAGCGGTGCCCGGCCGCATGAGCGCTTCTTGCTCCACCCCCATGCGGCGCTGCGCCGCGCCCTGTGCCTGGTGCGCACCAAAGGGAAGCTCACGCATGCCTGCCATCTCCCCCTCTGTGCCACTCTCTGCTGCACCACACGCTCAACGGCTCACACTCGGACACTCCTGCAGGCACCTTGAGAAGCGGGATGTGTGCCTGCCACAACCCCAGCCTTGTAATGCATACTACACATCATGTCTTATGCATGCTGCTGCGCTCACCTGCCCCCGCAGGTGCCCACTGAACACAGGATGTGTCCGAGTTGTGGCCAGTCCAAGGAGGCGGCATTTGCTGCCGCGCCACACCCGAACACACAAACTCATGCCCTCTCTCTCTCTTTTCTCACTGGCACACACATGTAAACCCTATCTTTTCTCACTGGCGCACACATGTAAACCCTCCCTCTTCTCGCCTGCAGGTGCCCACCGAGAAGTCGGATTTGACCGAGTTTGGGGAGGCCCGGGAGGTGGCCTTCACGCTAGCTGACAAGGTGCTCACCGCGCCCAACCAGGAGGTCAAGCTGCTGGCGGTCAGCGAGGTGAGCTGCTGGGCGCGTGCCCTGAGCTGGCAGCTGGGTATGTGGCTGACTTGGCAGGGCGGGGGTGAGGGCGGGCGGGGTGTGGCCCCCCAGGAGGCGGCGCTGCTGGCGGTAGGCGGGGTAGGGGCGAGTGCAGAGCTGGGCAGAAGCAGGGCAGTGCAGGGCGGGATGCAGCTGCGCATGACAGGCGCTGCTGGCAGACGACGGGGTGAGCTGGGGGTGCGCTTGTGGCTGGTAAGCTGGGCAGGGCTGGGCAAGGCAGGGCTGGGTGGGGCGTACGGGGGCAGGGGGCTGGGAGGTGGCAGGCGCGACGTTGAATTTGGCAGGTGTGCAGGCAGCGGATGTCGTTTGCCGGTGCGGAAGCAGCTTCTTCTTGGTCAATGCTCTTTCACAGCCCCCGCGCTTCCCTGTACGGCACCGCACCGAGCATGGTCGTTTTTGCTGCGACCTTTGCCTTGTCTCCTCTGTGCTCAGTCGTGCGTTTCGGAATCTCAACCTCTGCTTCTCGCAACCGCCATTCACCGACAATGCCGGCTCCATCTCAGCTCAAAAGTCCTCCACTCCGCACCCTCTCCCTCAATGGCTCACCCACCTGCCTTTTCTCTTCTGCAGCGCACCGACAATGGCCGCCTGTACTATGACTTTGAGTTCACCGCCAAGAGCGGCTACACGCGCCACGCGCTGGCCTCCGTCACCGTGGGCAACGGTGAGCGGGCACCTGGCAGCCAGCTGGCGGCAGCGCCCGGCAGTGCCGTCAGGCAGCAGGACAGCCCCAGGGACAAGGCTCCCTGCCGTGCGGCGGGGGCAAGGGTGGCAGGGCCCCGCAGGACGGAGTTGGGCCACCGGATGAGTAGCAGCCGTCTGGGAGTGCACAGCACTTGCCCCTGGACTCCCCTTGCGCCCTGCCCCGCTGTTAACCCACCGCACTGCAGTTCGCGCCGTGTGCCACCCCAGCCCCACTCACCCCCCCCTCTCTTGCCGCTTCCTCATCCCTTCCTCATCCTTATTGCCATCCGCTCCTCTCGCCTGCTTCCTTACCCCTCCCTCAATCCTTATTGCCATCCACGCCTGCAGGCAAGTTCTACACGCTGGTGACGGGATCCAACGAGAAGCGGTGGAACCGCATGCAGGACAAGGTGGGCATCGTGGTCAAGTCGTTCACCGTGGATGACCGCACCGCCTACTGAGCTCCCCCTTGGGGCGGCCCCACTGAACGCTGGCTGGCTGGCTGGCTGGCTGGCTGTGGCAGGGCAGCGCTGCACTGCACTGCCTACGCTTCCTCCAGGCTGCAGCCTAGTGTGCACTGCCAGGTGGCGCTGACCATGTCCTGCCGGCGGGGGGGTGCCTGCCCTGAGAGCGTGCCGCTGTGGGCTGCCACCCGCCTCGCCTGTTTCTTCCCCTCTGTTCTGCTGCCTTGCTCGCTCCGATACTGACTTATTAGTGCTGCCGATTGGGCGCGTTCGCACTTCATTTTTGACTCACACTTTTCTAAGCAAAGAGCTTTCATGCACCGGGCGACCCACAGGGTGCCACACCGGGAGTTGGTCCACACCGGGAGTTGGTCCGCAAGAGCCCCATCAGCTGGCCAAGGGCTTGGGCCCAGTTGTGTGAATGCAGCCTGGGCGCAGGCTGCAAGCTCTTCCCCCAAAGAGGCGCACCTCGTGACACTCACACTCAGCAGTCTGACTGTGTATCCGAGCTGCGGGACCGCAAGGCCCTGCCTTGGGTGGTGAGCTAGCGGCGCTGCCGCCATTTGGGCCACCGCCACCCACCCATTCAGCTTGGGCGGAGACACGTAAATCACGCCTGCACACCAGCAGCATCGTCTCCCTGCTTCATTATACGTCCAAGGAGCCCTCTGACCTCCACACAAGCCCTCGGCACAGCCCTCAGAAAGAATGACTGCTCCCTATACTCTATTGGTAGGCCCAGAGTGCACAGCCTGGTCGCAAGCTGGCCAGCTGGCAGGGCGGTGGCAGCGGCAGCGGGCACTTGGCACACGTGTGATGAAAGCATCATGAAGGAGTGCACTTCGTCACTTCTTGCGCCGCAGAAACAGCCCGACCGGGGATTCAGTGTGTTGGCGGCCTTGCAATGAGCGTGTTGCCTGCTCACTATCCGGCGGGGGTGCCGGAGGGTGGGCGGCAGGTGCCCCGGGGCCAAAAGCAATGGTTACGGCAGGAGCTGTGAGACGTGTACACATGTGTTCTCGTAACAGTAGTTTTACATAGACATAGCACGTATACCAGTGGAGGCGTGTTTAGTGGAGGCATGCCTGGTGCCATGGCAGTGTTCGCATGCAAGCTTAAGAAAGGCGACATGCAGAGCTACGTGCCGTGTATAGAGCCCAAGCAGCCTGCTGAGCATTCCGTTACGGGTGCAGGAGGCAAGACTGATAGGAATCACTTGGCAGTGTATTATGATGGTGCATTGACATTTATACAATAAAGTCATGTTTATAAGTTTTAATATATTGGGAGTGGTTATTTTACTGAGAATTTGAGGTGAGGGGGTCCTGTGACAGCCATGGCGACGAGTGAAGAGGACGAAGCTTCTGTGCTGCAGCAGCCTGCTTCGCCAACGCATCATACAACTGGCAGGGCGCAGCGCAGGCGGCGAGCTGTGGCAGGAAGGGCATACCGAGGGGAAGAGGTGCCTCCAATGCCTTGAGGGCTGCCAGCCGTGGTGGTGGCTGCAGCTGATGTGGCTCATGCCGCTGCCTCTAGGTGGCACCGAAGCTGTTGGGAGTGTAGCCGGAGTTTGCTGCGCCTGTGGGGGCAAACGAAACTCCGCCATCCGTGGACCGGTAGACATCGTACCGGTTGTCGGCAAAGGGGGCTGTGATCACCTGCACGCGGGGTGGGGTTGGAGGTGGTTGCGGGCGGGTGGGAACAATGCCTCCTTGATCGCCAGACAAGCAAAGCGGCAGCACCTCAATGGTACATGCACTGACAGCGACGTGCCGGTGACCCCTTCTGCAGCTACAAGGTTGAACACTGCCAATGCCTGGGCCCCCAGTCACCGCCGCTACCCTGCAAGTACCTTCATCCCATCTGCTGAGCACGCCAAGGCGCGATACCCTCTGGCTTCAGGGAGACCCGTGCTCTGCGTGAAAGTTTCACCAAAGTCGGTGCTGCAAGATGGCAAGGGTCGGAAGAAGCGGCGGCGGCGGGTGGCAGTCACTATGAAGCTGGCTCGGAGCCCGCTAGCAGGTGGTTTGCAGCCCGAAGACTTGCCTGGCAGTAAGCAGCATTCAAGGTAGACAGACAAGTGGATGGAGCTCCAAGAGGCAGGCCATGAGCAGTGCAGAAGGGTGTGCATATGGTTTGGGTGCAGGTGTGGAGGAGCGGGTGCCATTCATACCTCCACCAAACGGTGCCTTGATATGTGCGATCTGTGGGGTATTCATCATTGCCAGCTGAGTCCTGAAGCGTGGTCACATACAGCCGGCTTCCGTCTGACGATCCCCTCACGGTTTGCAGGAACCTGTGGGCACCCGGGATTGTGCGCTTCAGCCAGGTCTCACCGCCTGCAGAGCACAGAGCACAACAGCTGTTGAAGGCAGCGGCAACGATGGCAGGGGCTGACGCGGCAGCCTGGCAGGTGCAGTGCACGGCGGTTCAGGCAACAGCTGCAACAAGTGCATGGCTCCCCCAATGTCCAGAACACAACGGCGCATCTCTCATGTGCCAACCGCACCCCCCGCACCGTCGGAGCTGACCCATACGCCTGCAGGAAAGGCAAAGTAGGCAACGACATAGCAGGGCGAGAGTGAGCGCAGGTGTCAGGGTGGCCAGTTATGGGTCAAGGAGGCAGCGGGACCAGGAGCAAGCCTTGCACTGGCAACAATAGGCTGCCGACGCTGCCAGGGGACAAGGTGCCCCAAGCCCGCCCACCCCACCCCCACCCCCCCGGCAGCCCCCCTACCATAGCCTGAGTTACTGTACCGGTCAACAATCGCCATCTTGCTGCCGTCTTGGTTGACCCAGAGGCTCATAAACTCGCGCGAAGCAGTTGCATTGGGTGAGGCGGCTGTCAGTTGTGCCCATGTTAGCCCGCCGTCCCTGGTGATGTGAACAAAAGATCTGTATCCGATGCCACCGCTGGAAGTGGAGCCGAGCGCTACAGACCCGTCGCCTGCAAACCTCACGAGCTCAATCTTGTAATTGGTGGTGCCCACCGGTTTGGTCCAGGTTGCCCCGCCTAAAGATGATGGAAGCGTTGTGGTGGGTGGTGGGTGGGTGAGGTTTGTGTGGAAAGGGAGGTGCAGGGGGCAACAGGCGGTGAGGTGATCATTTGGTTGCACAACTTTGATGGTGATGACATGGCAACGACCAGTGGCAGCAACGGCGGCAACAATGGTGGGGTGGGGTTCAACTCGAGCATTGGCTGCACACGTAAGCTGCGTCCACGGCCACCTCGCCCCCAACTGCTCATGTCAATTTCCACTACGCCTGGCACCCAGCAGCATTGTTGGAACCACCTGCGGCCTGCACCGGCTGCAGATCAAAGCTGGCTTCAAGGACCCTCCACGCTGAACTAAAAGTAGGCCAACGCACCGTCTGTTGATCGCCAGGGTATGTCGTAGACTTGCCCAGCAACGGCGGAAGCTGTGGCCAGCATCTTCTGCCCATCTCCAGACATGTGATTGCATTGCCATGATTTCGATATGTTGCTGGGCACGGCCGGCATTGTCCAGTTCAGGCCACCTGTTGGCAGGTGGGCGCATGGGAATTCCCTTCGAAGTCGGTGCAACGAACAGCAGGCAGGCGGTTTGGCAAGCAAGTGGTGCGACGGCAGGGCGGGCAGGCAAGCATGGGGGCAGGTTCATTGTACGGCAGAGCGTGAAAAGCTGGCATCGGCATCCGGCCGCATAGCACATGGCACAGTTTTCACCATGGTGGCTGCCCGCCAGCGCCGTTTGCTTTTGGGGGGTTACAGTCTGATTTCTGCAAACAAAGTGTGACACAGACCCACCCCGCCATTCAGCCAGCCTCACCATTGCTGCTGACGATGACTGTCTCTCCGTGCGTGACAATTTTTGATCCGTCGGCCGACATGGCGACCTCCCGGAAGATGGCGGTGTTTCGGCTCCACCCGTAGTCTGTGGTCACCCTCCTGCGAGCAGTCCAGGCGGAGCCGGAGTTGTCGCTGGTCCACACGGCGGACTGGCCAAAGTTGTACAAGTCGTACGCACTGGTGGCAACGACCTTGGTGCAAGTCGTGTCGCAGTCCATGGACAACCAGCTCACGAACCTGCAACGGGTGGGAGTGGGGGCGGGAGGGCGGGTGCGCGCGCGCACTTGTGTAGGAGTGCCACTCCAGTGGAGTGCGGGCCTGCCTGCCCCCGCATCAGCACTGGTGCTGCTGCGACTCCTGGTGTCCGCATCCTGGCTGGGCTCGCCCCAGCAAGCATGCTTGCCGCTGCTGCTGTGCCGCCAGCGCCGCGCCAAGCAGCCGGCGGGCGCGCGCACATGCACAGCTGCAACCAAGATGCACGCACCAGGTTTTGGGGGGCGGGGGTGGGCGGGGCGGGGAGGGAGTGGTGGCGGAGACCTCCTTGAAGCCCTTGATTGTGACCATAGAGGCGACGTTCCCGCTCTCGCCCTCAATCTCGATGCTGTAGCCAAGGGGTGTCGAAGCAGAAGATCACATACCGAGGCCAGGGGGGTCGAGGGAGCTGCTGCAGCAGGACAGGAAGCCAAGGGCACCGGCCAGCTATAGATGCGGTCACAGGCCTACCTGTAGCCGGGGGTGTTGGGCTCGATCTGGAACTCTCCGACGTTGAGAGCAAAGACAAAGTCGCGCTCGGAGTCGGCTGTCATCATGGCGGAGGAGACGGACACGCTGGCCGAGCTGGTGGGGGATGTGAGCTTCACTGCACGGGCAGGCAGGGCGGGGCGGGGCGGCCGGGGAGGGCGAGCGGTGAATTTAGATGATGAAGAGGAACACACCCATGGGCCTAGGCTGAGGACAGCAGCAGAGGTGTGGGCATCCCATGGATGGCGGAGGGCCCCCCGGGGCCTCTGCTGGCTACCGGGCATGGGGAGGTGTATGCGTGGCACCCAAAGCCCCGACTGCTGCACAAGCACACTGGAGAACCGTGCAGCTGAGCTGCATGGCCGGCACCTTAGTCCGAGGTTGCCCCTGCACTGCCTGACTGCCAGTTACACCGCTGCTGCAGCAACACGCACCACCCCCTGTCCATGCCGCCGCCCACCCTGGACCTTTCGTGCCCAGCACCCCCGCCCCGGCCCTCCTCCCTGGACCCACCCGTGAACAATGTGCCGGTGTTGCTGTTGCGGAAGCCCAGCACCACCTGCCGGATGGTGACACACGAGGTGGTGGTGATGGCGTATCCCTGGGGCAGGCCCGAGACGCTGCACTTGGTGCCCACTGTCATGGCAACGCCAGAGGCGCTGTATTTGGTGACCAGGAAGGCGTTGGGGGCGTAGGAGCAGCCGGTGCCGCGGGTGAACGGCGCGTCCAAGGTCACCTCCGTGTTGCCCCCGCACCACTCGTCGGCCTTGACAAACCCTAACCCGTCTGTGGTTTTGGTGGCGTCGGCAAAGTTGAAGGAGCGGCGGCAGCCGTTGCTGCAGCCGCACCCGCTCCTGCAGGAGAGGACCCCCACGTGTGCAGAACACTTGACCTTGGATGCATTGCGAGAGTGCTGAGCACATGGACTGTAAACACAAACAAGCAAGCATGCGCCAGGTCAACCTGCGCTTGCACCAGCGTGCTAGCCCAGGGTGGGCATGCTGGCACGGCGCTGTGCACCGATTTGAAGCCTGGCTCCCAAGGGCGCAGCTCCCAACCCGGCCATCCCCGGGGCAGCCTCCCTGGCGGCACACTCCCGGACCCCTGACACTTACTCTATGGTGCAGGTGAGTGGAGGAGGCGGTGGGCTGGCAGTGCCAGAGGGAGGCGGGCTGGCGGTGTCAGGAGGTGGAGTGGCGACAGGAGGGGACGGGCTGGTGGTGCCACCAGGGGCCCCACCTCCGCCACCCCCTTCGCTGTTCCCGGAGGGCGGCGGTGGTGAGGCCGCCGTGGGCTCGCTGGCAGGTGGCGGCCCCGGGGCCGGCGGCGGCGAAGGGGGCAAAGGGCTAGGCGGAGAGGGTGGCGGTGGCGGGCGGGGCGGGCGAGGAAACGGTGGGTTTGGGGCTGGGCTGGGGGGCGGGCGGGGCCTGCATGGACATGGAGAGGGAGAGGGCGTGTGTGTGCTGTGGATTGGGATCAGCTTGCGCTGGGCTTCGTCAGCTCCCATCATCCCTACAGGCAGCCAGCCGGAACTAGAACGCATGCGCCCGCGAGCCAGCCTCGGTGCACATCCGTCTGCCCACCTACCGACCACGCTGGCTTGCCCACGCATATCGGCATCATTGCATAAAGACCACAGAGCCAACAAGATTGTGTGAGATTGTGCACATGGCCCCATTGCTGCACTCACGCTTGGGTGGCTCGAGGCGGGGGTGGGGAGGGAGGGGAGGGTGGGGGTGGGCTGGGAGGCGGCGGGGAGGGGTAGGGGGGCGGTGGCGAGGGCGATGGCGGAGGTGAAGGTGGAGGCGGGGGTGGGGAAGAGGGGGGCGGAGGGGGCGAAGGCGGGGGAGCGGGAGGCGACGGCGGTGGCGGCTTGGGCGAGGGCGAGGGGGACGGTGGAGGCGATGGCAACGGCGGCGGAGAGGGCGGAAGGGGGGAAGGGGGTGGGTATGGGCTGGGGGGCGGGGGGCGGGGACTGGGCGGGGGCCGCGGCCTGCGTTCATGGGTTGGTACGAGCGTGCAGCGCTTAGTTTTAAGAGAGGCTACTGGCCCCTGCTGGCATGGCCAGCACGGCAGCAGTGCGCAGCAACGTTCATTCCCCCCTGTCCAGCACATGCTGCAAGGCTGCGAGCTCGCTCTGACAACACATGGACACATGTGCGCAGCCTCACGAGTCTAAGTTACGTAAGTATGCTCCGTGCGCTCTATCTGTAAATGCTTGCATGGCTGGTGACTGCAATCACCTGGGTGGCGGGGGTGGCGGCGGGTTGCTGGGTGGCGGCAAAGCAGGGGGCGGGGCGGGTGTTGGAGGGCGCGGTGGCGGGCTGGGAGGCGGCGGAGAGGGGCGAGGCCTGCAAAGGCAAGCAGGCGGGAGGAGGCGGCGGACCACTATGGGTGTGTGGAAGCGATGTGGATCTGGAGTGCCAGCAGTGCTGACTGCGCGCCGCGCAGCCCTGCTGCGGTGGGTGCCAGCGGGCGGTGCGCACACAGCTCAGAACAGCACGCTGGCGTCAGCCAGGCCTGGCGCCCTACGACTCACGAAGGGGGTGGACGAGGCGGGAACGGAGGCTGCGGTGGGAGCACAGGTGCAGATGTGCAGCAAGTGGTGAGCGCAGCAGAAAGGAAACGCCATGTGGTACAGGCGGCAGGCAGGCAGGCATGCAGACCAATTGACAAGAGTTTGCCAGCTGCAAACGGGCTGCAAACGGCTCCATTACCACCTCCGTACCTTGGGACGCGTCTGCAGCAGACCACGGTGGTGCCGAGGCTCCCCGTTGTTGCCCTGACCGTCGGCACCCGCCACCAGCGCCAGTGCCAGCAGGCAGAGCGCCAGAGCGCCCGCACGGGCCGCCATGCTCTGGCTAAATCGACTCAGCTGGGAACTGTAGCGAGCATGAAGGGCAGGATGATGGGGTTGACCAGTGGGAGGGTTTCATTGGTAGGAGCCCTTGTAAGGGGGCCAGTTACAAGGGCACCCGTGGGCTCCTGGAGGAACCGGCGGGTAGGACGATCACGCACACCCAGCACACTAACAAGCACACTGTAGCATGTCCAGGGCCCTGTCAACCCAGTGAACAACGCCCCCACGTCGTCGAGTTAATGCCCGTTCATGAATGATCGTGCAGAACTCTGGGGGCACGGCCATTAGGGAGAGCGCAGACAGGCGTTGTGCAAATGATTCACCTGAAACAGCTTGCCTGAGCAAGCCACGACCCCTGGGATGGAGTTAACCTAGAGAAATTGACGAAGACAGGCGGAAATTCAGGTTTTGTGCGACGAGGAGGGGTACGCCTTCGTACGGCAGGGCCGGGGAAAGTACCCGATGGCGAGGATTTGAGCTTGGTGGGCCGCCTCGAAGTATTCAAGCTAAGGAATGGAGCGAAATCAGCCTCTCCAAAGCCCCGAGGCGCGGCCTTAACTCTGCGAGGGGACAGATGGTGTCGATGACAACGGACAGCCGTGCAGCACAGGAGGGAAACTTCCCAACCTGGGGTGTTTGGGGTGGCATGCAGGCTGCCTTTCAGCTACCAAGTGCGTGACGCACCTTTGGGCCAAAGGGGCATGCAACAGCGGGGAGCAGGCCGATGGCAAGGGTCCTAGCTGTCGGTGGCCACCAGTTGGACGCAGGCAGCACAGCTAGGAAGCTTCCTGGCCCTTAGGCTTTCAAGCCTTTGGGGGGTTACCGTCTGATTTCAGTTGTTTCAAGCAATGTGTGCAACCCACCCTGGGCATTAGGGGCTGCCAGGACTGCATGTGAACAAGAGACAGCAAGTCGCCAGCCACTGTCCCAGCTGTTGATGGCCACTGAGTGCGGGTGGGAAGCTTCCGGCCACACCACGTCTGCAAGCATTGCTGGACATGTCCAGCAAACCAGCATCCAAAGTGAACCCGTGGGCCAGATGATGCTTGGCACACCAGCAGTTGCCAGATGGAGGCACATGTGGGTGTTCACCCATCCCTGCCCGCCAGATCTAGCTAGCGGTGCAGCTACACAGGCGCACCCAAAACCATGTAATGTCGTCCTCGTCCTCCTCACACACCGGTGTGAGAGGGGGTGCCGCACCTTGCAGTTCATTTCGATGTGCCCATTGCCTTTCACAAAATTCTGGATTTGACCTGCGGTGACAGAGTCCAGCTGGGGGCTGCATGCCGTGCGCATGGGGCAGGCTGCCCATCGCCGAAGCACAGGACATGCAGCAACTGCTCGGCTCCCTGTCCTGACATTAATGGTTTTGTACGGCCGGCAAGTTGCATGTATGTTGAGGGTAGTCAAGCACACATTGCCATACTTGGCGGTCCGCACTGACTGCTGCTCCTGGCAACATCTGCTGCCGCTGCTGCTGGCTGTTGACTGCACCCACAGCGCCGGAGGTTGCTGCTGCTGTTGCATTGCCACTGGAAGCTCTGCATCGCCGGCTGCAGCTGCCTGCGTGACATGAAAGGCATGCACAGTCCCCAGTTGGGCAGCCTTCCACCATGGCCGCTGTCACCTGCCTTGAAAAGTGGTCATTGTGAGTCGGCATCAACGCCTGCATTGGCGCCCCTGCCAGCCCCTGCGCCGGCGCTTCCTTGCCCAGCACCTCCTGTGCTGGAGCACAAACGAGTTGTTTACAAGCGACGTTGCATGCACTTCGAGACTCGGTTGAGTGCACACAGGGTTGCTGCAGGGCGGTGGGCATGTTGCAGGCAGCCAGCAAGCACGGCATGTGGCGCCTGCGCCACCTCAACCCCGCCAGCAGGGCGTTTCTGCCCATGTCGCGCAGGTCGCGCACCGGGACATCAGTTTCACTCAACATGACTTCACGAAAGCGACGAGCGGTGGTAATGGAGGAATCCTCCGGCGACGAGGGTTCCCCATTCCAGATGGTGGGCTCAGCAGTGTCAACGGTGCCCCGACAGCCCCTGGGAAGGCTGCGGCGAGCCGCAGATGTAATTGATGTCACGCGCGACGCTGAAGATGAAGCGGCGGCTTGGGTCGGTGCCGCCGCCGCCGCTGCCCCGGGCACGCAGCCCCAGGTGCCGACACCGCAACGTCCGCCCGTGGCCCGCCGCACCTTGATGCGCACTCCCGCCGCTATGCCCAAACCAGCGGCTGGAGCGCCTTCGGAGCGGCGCAGCGGCAGGCGGCAGCAACCAGGCAGTGCAAGGGCAGCGGCCCGCAGTGCAGCCTTGGCTCAGCTGCAGCGGCGCCGCGGCGGTGGCGGTGTCATCTTTGTGTCCAACCTGCTGCCATCAGGTGAGCCGGGAGAGCTGTGTTGAGATAATATTTTATGGCGCTCCAGTATGTGCGCGCTGAAGCCGATTGCGCTATCCAGTCGCTGCTTACGGCATGTTCTGGTGCGGCCTGCTGCTGTGCAGACGATGAGGAGGGGGAGGGCGAGGAGGAGGGGGGAGAGGAAGAAGAAGAGGAAGAGGAGCCCCTTCCCCAGCGTCAGCCCCGCAGCAGCGGCAGCCGCCATGGCGCCAGGCTGGCAGCTTACTCGGAAGATGAGGGAGAGGAGGATGAGCTGGACAGCGAGGAGGAGGCGTACTTTGTGGATGAAGGCGAGGATGAGGAAGGCCAGGCGGCGCTTGCAGAGCTGTGAGTGCTGTGTATCGCTCAACGCTTGCAGTCGTGGTCGGGGGGCATCTTGCTCTGTGGATGGCAGGGTGAGGAGGCAGCACTAGCCCCTGCAGCAGCAGCAGCAGCAGCAGCAGCAGCACCATGCACCCGCAAATGCGCCCCTCGCCTGGCGTGCGGGTGGGTGCATGGCTGCGGTTGTGGTTTGCTGCACGTGGACGGCAAAGCTGCGGCCAAGCTCAAAGCTGTAGCACCTGGGTGGGAACAAGTGGAGGGCGCAGTAGTGGCCTGTCGGTGCTGAGCTGGCGGTTTGTGCTGCAGGTGGGCGGGTTCGAAGTGGGAGGTTGGTGTGCTGCAGATGGGCCCATCTGAAGCTGTGCGGGACGACAGCATGCGTAGAGCCAGCCAGTCGAGGCCACCTCGCTCGCCCAGTCAACCCCCAATCTCTGCCTGCCCCGTTCCGGGCGCGGCATGCCTGCTGGCACGGAGATGTGAGGGCACTGGCGCTGGCATGCCACTGGCATGCTATCACCAACCACCTGCTCTCCACCCACCCTTGTCCTTGCGCTACTTCTCCCCTGCCTGCCCCCTACCAGGCGCGGCATTACTGCTGGGGCAGAGATGACAGCCAACGAGCGGCATTGCCTGTATGCCCAGCTGCGCCTGCTGCGCCTGCTGGGTGCGCTGCCCGACGTGGGGGCGGGCGGGGCGGCTGCCGAGGGCATCGCCCCTCAGGAGCAGTCCTGCATTGCCCGGGCGCTTGAGCTGGAGCGAGACATCAAGCAGATGAGGTGAGCAAGGTGGTGGGTAGATGAGTACAGTGTATGTGCGCTGGGGGTGGTAGCTGAGGCAGTGGCGGGGTGGTGGCCGGAGCGCGATATGAAGCAGATGAATTGGGAGGCCATGGGGTGGGTTCAGGTGCGGGGGGATGCCAGCTGTGGCGGTTGGGGGTGCCTGAGCTCTGGTGGGAGCTGAAGCAGAATATGTGGGCGAGCGGGTGGGTTCAGAGTGTGCCAGCTGATGCAGCGGGGGGGCGCATGGGATCTCGCGGCATTTCAAGCAGATTCCATGATGTGCTCCCTGCACATCACCCCCCTTGCCTGATAAGCCTGCCTGCCCTGCCACAACATGGCCAACCACCGCGAATGGTGACAGCACTCCCTGCATCCTTGCTCTTTTCTCCCTGCACTGCCTCGTCGTACCACCGCTCCCGCTGCCGCCTGCTGCCCACCTGCCCTGCAGCGAGCAGGCCAACAACCTGGAGGGGTGGCGGCGCTCCGACCCGCTGCTCAGGGCGCGCCTGGAGGAGTGCCCTGTGGTGGACACTGAGGATGGCGGCTGGCAGTGGGGCAAGCACTGCGCCATCTGCCGCCACAAGCGGTGCGTGCTGGCCACACATGCCTTGCTGTGCTCGCTGTTGCCTAGCGGTAACGGTGGCGGGGGGCAGAGCAGGCGGGCGCAGGGTGGCATGCTGCGCCGCGCTGCATTGCAGGGCGAAGCAAGCGCTGCACTGCCAAGGGTCGCCTTCAATTTGGGCTTCTGTGCCAACAAGCATGCCACACACACCTCCGCCCCTCCCCCCTCCCACCTCCATGCAGGTGCAAGCGTATCGCCATGTACCGCCTCTGCTTCCGTGGCCAGCGCCAGGCGGTGGCCTGGCTGGAGCCGGAGCTGCGCCGGCGCGGGCTGCTGCCGTGCGAGGGGCAGGTCGGGCTGATGTGCAACCTGTACGACCAGGTGGGTGGCGTGCTTATTTGCCCTCAAGGTTGACAACAGCCTGCCGCGAGCCGGCAGCCTGTTTGGGTTGGGCTGCAGGGTTGCGGCAGTGAGAGGCGCCACGGCAGGGCAGGTGCTCCAGGCGGAGGGTGGCTGCACCAGGGGGACGGACAGGCAGGCAGGTGGCTTGCCGCATGCAGCAGGTGTTTGATAAGACTGATGAAAACAGGCATCGGGATAGATAGCAATCAGAAAAATTAGGGAATGGCGAGGCGGGGTGATCCCGGGTGCGCGCCGCTGGGCATGGCACGGGCGCTGGGCATGGAAAGCCCTCTGTCTTGGCTTTGCTCAACTGGTTGATGTGTGCTGCCTCCGTGTCCTGCAGGATGGCGGGCCCAGCGAAGAGGAGGAGAGTGCAGGTGGTGCGGGCGAGGAGAGCAGCAGCGATGAAGACATGCCGCTCGCGGAGTGGTATGCGCAACGCCACTCCTGGGAGCGGCAGCGGCAGCGGCGGCGGCAGGAGGAGAGTGGGGAGGAGGACAGCGGGGAGCGGCACACGAGTGAGGTGGAGGAGGGGGGTGATGAGGCGGAAGGGAGCGGTGATGATGAAGGGAGCGGTGAGGAGGAGCTGTTTGATTTGGACAGCGACGACTCAGGTGGGTGGGCAGTGTGAGCAGGCCTGCGCTGTGTGCTGCGCTGCTGAACCATTGAGGGGAGCGAGGGCCCGCCCGCGACTCAGCCACTGCCCAGCATGGGTGCCTTGGGAGCCTGCAGGGCCGCCTGCCTACCCTTCTGCTTCCATGTATGCCATGTGCTTTCTCCCCTGCCTCCATGTCATGCCAGGCGCCCAGCGGCTACAGCGAGCGCTGCCTCCCGCGCTCACGCCACCGTCCTCAATCTGCTCGTCGCCTCCTGTTGCCTGGCACCCCATGCTGCAGACGCCAGCGAACTTGGGCAGCACCCGCGCCGGCACCCCCGTGTGGGCGTGGACTGCTGGGCCCGCGCGTTTGTGTACCGTGCCATCCACCGCTACCCCGCCCGCCTGGATGCCATGCTGCTGCACTGCACCCGCAAGTACCTGCGCCGCACGCCGGTGGGTGTGTGGCAGGGGCGGGAGGATGAGGAGGGGGCAGGCGGAGGCTAGAGTGGCAGAGGCAGCAGCTGATGGGCCAGCCGGTAGCGGCACAAGGGCAAGTGTTCGTGCTGGGCGCGCCCTTGGCATGGCAAACTGCGCGCATGCAGAGCTTGCATATCTGCAAGCAATTGTTGGTGGCTGTACAAACATGGGCACATGAATCAGCTGTTTGGCTCCTCCCCGGCGTCCTCAAGCCCTGTTGAGCTCCTCCCATGCTGCCTGCCTGCCCTGGTCCCGCACAACCCTGCGCTGCAGGAGTCGGAGCAGCCGGGCGACGCGGCGGGGCTGGCACGGGCAGTGATGCTGCGCTATGGCGGCCGCCTTACCGCGCACTACAACTCCTTCCTCTTCATCATCAACTCCTTCAACCTGCTGCAGGCAAGTGCCTCTCATTGCTTGCCTCCTGCCATCGGTGCTGCTGCCCAGAAGTGGACACTGCAGCTGCTGCTGCTGGGCCTGCATTCACGCGCCCTGGCCTCGCCTGGAGGCGCTTTCTGCCTGCCTGCTGTGCCCGCCCGACTGCCTGCCATGCTGCAACCTGGCAGTGCCGCACCAGCCCCTTGCAACACCCTGCTTGATACTCGCGCTCGCACTCCCCGACGCCTGCAACCGTGCCGTTCTGTGCGCGTGCTGTGCTGCAGAACCGGCGTCACGAGAAGACGGCAGCCAATGCAGGGATTGTGCGCAACCTGCAGGAGAAGCTGTATGCCTACATCACACCGCTGTCAGAGCAGGAGCAGAGGGAGGGAGTGGACATCAGCGATGAGCTGGACAGCTGGGCCGCCATGTCAGCAGAGCGCCAGCTCAGCGTGCGTGGCCAGGCTGGCAGCGGCCGCGGTGCGGCGGCTGCGGCGGGCGGCGGCGGGATGCAGCTGCTGCTGCCTGGGCAGGGCGGCGGTGGGTGTGATCTAGGAGAGGAGGCGCAAGAGGATGCTCCGTGGGAGGAGGACAGCACAGAGCGGCGTCCCAGGGGAGGCACCAGGGCCGCTGCACGTGACGAGCGCGGCCGCCCCGCACGGCAGCGGGAGCAGCGGCGGCAAGAGCGCTCTGCCCCGCAGGGTGGGCGGGCGGCTGCGGCTGCCGTGGCAGCAGCTGCAGCAGATTTCACACGCCAACGACAGCAGCAGCAGCAGCAGCAGCGCCAGCCGCCAGAGACCCCTACACAGCAGCAGCAGCAGCCGCGGCAGCAGCAGCGACAGCAGGAGCGCAGCACCAATGCCTGCTATATCTGTGGGTCTGACGAGCACTGGAGCTACACCTGCCCAAAGAAGGGGCAGAAGCAGGGGGAGTGTTTCAAGTGTAAGCAGCCGGGCCACTGGGCAGCAGAGTGCCCCAACCGCTACTGGGGCAACTGAGTGCTTGGCCTGCTGTTGGGCTTGTTGTGCCCCGACTGCACGCTCGCACGCTGCTGGCTACAGCCCGTTGCCTCTAGATCTGTACAAGCGCAGTGGACAAATTTCATGGGGTGTAGCACTCTCAAGGGAGAGGCATGGCAGGGCATGCAGACAATAGGTGGCCAAGGCGGGAAAACGGGTGGCAGCACCCAACAGATGGCGGGCTCAAGGGCATGTGGCAAAACTGCATTTGGGCGGCCTTGCTCAGCAATGGGATGGTGTGATATGGCCAGTGGTATACTAAGCTCGCAAAAACTCGGTCCAGGCCAGTGACCCCCAGGCACACAGAAGGGGCAGCAGGTGCGAAGGATGGACGCATGCATGCGGCAGTGTGATTGCACCGTCCCGCACCCGCCATCTGCCCGCCAGCCTGAGTGAGCCGCCCCCCCTGGAAATCGTGGCACAACACGTGTTTGCCTATGTATGTTAGAAGCAGGGCGATGGGAACCGCACTTGTGTGCTCAGCTGCCTGGCCCACCAGGGCACAACGCTGCATGGGGGAGCTGCCAGCTGGACAGCCC
>JAPTJF010000640.1:0-25311 GCA_029339195.1 Micractinium sp. NFX-FRZ
GAAACACTCCCCTCCCCCCCGCCGGCGGCGGGCCTCCAAAGTGCCCGGAACCAAAAAAAAGAATAGCAGCCGCCTTACCAGTTGGGCACGGTGCGCCCGCGCTCCACGTCCACCAGCACCCGCTTGTCCTCAATCTTGCGCCCATCCGCCATCTTGTATGCCTGCTTCATGTCGTTCTTGTGCTCAAACTCAATGAAGGCATAGCCGCGCGGCTTGCCTGCAGGCAGATGGATGAGAGGAACAAGACGCAGCAGGCTTTTAACAACAGCTTACAGAGCGGCAACAATGCAGCTGTGGCTGTGCGACCAGACACTCAAAATTGTATACCGTGTGCTAAATTGCGCTCCACAAGCAGTACCAAGCTAACCACCAGCGCTAAACACCGATTCGGGATTTCCATTCCCTCTCCTAGGCAGGGGAAACCATCCATCTTCCCCACCACCTCTCGCACACCACCCCATTCGCTCTCTTCAACTTAGCAAACCCAGACACATTCCAAACTACTTTCATGAACCAATCAGGTGCAAGATCGGCCCCGCACCACACCCATACCCTCCTCATCAAAGTTTAGTTTGCTCCAAGCCGTGGCAGGCACCCACCCGAGTTCTTGTCGTGCACCAGGCGGATGCGCTTGATGGGGCCATACTCCTCAAACTCGCGCCTCAGCTTGCGCTCCGTCACATCGTATGAAAGGCGGGACACAAAGAGCGTCTTGAAGGGATCACCCTGCAGTTTGCAAAGAGTTAGGGGTGACGGCCAGGCTCAGTTACATCAAAGGAGACGCAAGACACAAGAGCATCTTGCAGGGGTCGCGCTGCAGCGCACACAGATGAGGGCGGGGAAGCAAGGGGGCATGTCAGCTGGTGCATAGCAATGTTGTAGGACAGCCGGGACACAGAGTGTCTTGAAAGGAATCCTTGCGGGACTGAAGCTAGTGGGGGGGCAAGTGCAGAAAGGTGGTAAAGGGGCGCGTGATCTTAATCTCTTCAATTTGCCCCCCTTCCCGTTTGCCCCCCGCCGCAGTCGACCCCCCCCCCATCAGCCCACCCCGCCCAGCACCCACCTCCACGTTGGGGTCCTTGCTGGCGTCCCATCCCTTCACGTTCTCTTCACGCTGCGCTGCTGCGTGCTGCTGCCGCTCTTGCCGCACCCGGATGTCCCTGCAGGGAGCGGGTGGGCGAGGGCAAAGTCGGAAATGGCGACACTCACCTGACACACTGCTCAAATCAAGAGGCAAATAGGCAGAGCATCCAGGGACGTGAAACTGCCTGCCTATTGCAAACCTCCGGACACGTGCCATGCCTGGTTTTGTCTCCCTCCCCTCCCCTCACCGCATCATCCCACCGCAGCCCTCCCATCCTCCTTCTCCATCTTGGCCTCAATGCCCATCCGAACTACCTCCCAACAATCTGATGAAACACTCCCCTTATCGGGAACGGCAACTCACTTCTCCACCTTGCTCTCAATGTCCACCCGCGCCTGCGTGGGCAGCTCCGGGTTGCGGAACACACGCGGCTCGGGGGGCCGCGTCTCTGGCGGCGGCGGCTCATACTCTGGATCCTCTGGCTCAGCAAACCTCTCCACATACTGGGCAATGCCCGTGAGGGGAAGCTTGGGGGGTTTCTTGGGAGGGGCCTTGTGCGGTGGCAGCGGCGCACGTGGTGCAAACAGCTTGAGCAGGCGGTCGGGCAGGCCGGTGCGGTGCCCGCTCACGCTCTCCTGCATCCGCTTCTTCTCATCGATCTGCAAGGCAAAACGATTCAAGGCAGAGGGCCACAGAACAGCAGATGACTTGATCACTACAGAAATAGGGACTGGGTCCAGCAGCAGTCCAGCGCAGTGTGTGGCGGCGGCCCAGCTAGCAAGCGGGATTCCCTTCGCCAGCAGCAGCAGCAGCAGCAGCGAGCAGCAGCAGCAGTCACTGCTCATTAATTGCATCACCCACCTTCAACGACAAGAAAGACCGCCTGCAGGCAAGGACGCAAACGACGAGAAGCGGCAGCACAAGGTCAGGGGGGTGCGTCAGGCCAGCGGGCCAGTGGCGGGCGGCACCGCACTTGGCCCCAATCAACCGCCTGCAGGCTGGCGCGTTCCATATCGCGTGTAGGCGCAAACACGGCGTCCAAAGCAACAGCTCTTCCTCTGCTGCCACGGGCCCATGGCATGCGACATCCGCCATCGGCGCTGCTGAGGAGGGCCCACTACGCTCCACAAGCTGTGCAAACACAGAACCGGCGCTGCGGGGTGTCCCGGCGCTGCCAGGAGTGCGACTAGCTTTCCGGCTTGCTGCGTCTTCTGCGACTCTGCGTCTTACCCGCCTCCCGGGCCTCCTGGGCCTCGCCCCGCCATGACTGTTAGTCCCCCAGCGCCCGCAGAGTTAGCCCGAGTGCTCAGCGCTGGGATGTGAGCGGCTTCAGACGTCTGAGAGTTTCAGATTGCAAGACCGGACACAGGAAACTAGGATTGCACGCTTGGGCGGCCCCAGCGCTGCTGGCGGGTGCGGGCGGCATGCATGCTGTGCCGGCTCCCGCCGCCATGCTCGCCGCCTCACCGCCCGGTGCCCTTGGCGCTGCCCAGCGCAGGCAGGTGAGTGCCATTCCCATTGCCGCCTCCGCCACCGCTGCCGCTGCTGCCTCGCCGGCCAGCCCCAGTCGTCTTGAGCCAGCCCACCAGTTGGGGCACTGCCCCAACGGCGCTGCCCGCGCTCATCGCGGCGCCTGCACCTCCGGCTGCAAACTTCTTGTTGTACGTCTCCTCTCGCAGCAGCACCTCCTGGCGCAGCCGCTGGTAGCGCTGCTCCGAGGTGGCCAGCTGTGCTGTGAGGTCGCTCACTTGCACCTCCAGCGAGGCGATAGTCGCCAGGTCGGAGGGCCGCGGCTCCCTGCGCACAGAGGGGAGCTGGAGCGTGTCACGGAGCGGGCGCTCGCAGTATTGCCAGCCATATCAATTCTATTTGTCGTAATGTTGGGCAGCCATTGTGTTGCCGACATTTCACATCGGTTGCACAAACTCCCCAGTCTGTAACACCAGTCCCGCTTCCCTCCATGCACAGCACATTATACACCCAAGCCACCGCCACACCTGCCGACCCGCTCCTGCAGAGCCCCAATGCGGGTCAGCAGCTCGTCCTTCTCAGACAGAAGCTCCCGCACCTGCAGGCAGGCAGGCGGGCAAGGTCACATCAGAGAATGGCAAGGAGTTGAATGGGCGTGACAGCGGCAGGCTGACAGGCCATCTTTGCTGACCTCCAATAGCCTGGACCGCAGGCAGCACGGAGGGCGGGGCAACCAGCGCCCAACCCAGCGCCCACCTGCTGCTGTAGGTGCGTGTAGGCAGCAGCCACCGCGGTGGCCACTCTAAGCCTGGCTTCCTCCGTCTCCGCTTTGGCCGCCTCCACTGTCGCCTCCAGCTCTGTGATGCGCGCCTCAAACACGGCCTGGGCCTTGAGCAGCTGGCGCTCCCGCTTCTCCAGGCCGGCAATGGCTTCCTTGTGACGTGACACAACAGTGGTATGCTGCTGCTCCAGCTCGGCATTGGCCTGCACAGGTGGGGGGTAGAGTGGCTGTTGGCTCGAGGGGTGACAACAAGGAAGCGCCCAGTGGCATGCCGTTTGTGCAAGTACTATCATAGTGCACACCTGCCGGTGCTTGATGCCTGCTGCCGTCAGCTCGTCTTTGTGCTGCTGCTGTAGCCGCGCCGCTTCCCCTGCCAGCTTCAGCAGCCACGCATCCTCGACCCGCTTGAGCTCCTGCGGCAGCAGAAGGGCGGCAGTATATGCAAGTGTCATGGCGTAAGCTTGGGGAGGCACCCACGGATGCGGCAACGCCCCATATGCGCAATACACACAGCAAACCCAACCAGACATGTGCTAAGGAGGAAGTGGCGTTTCCCCACGTGCCTGGGCATGATGGTGCGCTGCCTGCTCCGCCAGCAGGTGGGCCTCGTCCAACTGCCGCTCGTGCCGCATGGCAGCCGCCTGCATCGCCTCGCTTTGCTGCTCGCCCAGGCGGGCGAGTGCTGCCTGCTTCTCCTGACGCAGAGCCTGCTGAGCCTGCTCAAGCTTCTCAGCTGCACGCTTGGCTGCCTCAACAGCCTGCTGCTCGGCCTCCCGCTGCTGCGCGGTGGCGCGAGCTGCAGCTGCTTCCACGTCTGCTGCTGCCTGCTGTTGCGCCCCCAAGAGCTCGGATGCCAGCTGGCTGCACTGCCGCTCCAAGTCCTCGCGGTTGTGCTGTGCTGCAGCCAGCGTGGCGGTCACCTGCGCCAGCTCAGCGTGCAGCCGGTCCTCAGCGGCCGCCAGCTTGGCACGCCATGTGTTCACCGCCGCTGCCACCTGCTCTGAGCACTTTACATCCCACGACACCTCCAGCTTCCGCAGCTCCTGCTGTCGACGCTGCTGCGCCCGCTCCTGCTCATCCACAAGATGCTGCCGCAGGCTGGCCACCATGTCTTGCAGTCCTGCTGCCTTGACCTGTGTTGCGCCATACTGCGAGCGCTGGTCCAGCACCACTCCATACAGCCGGTGCAGGCTGGCGTGCACTGCCGCCATGGCAGGAGGCAGAGCTGCTGCGCCCCCCGAGCCCCCCTGCTTGTGAGCGGACAGCGGCTCCAGCATGGCTTCATCCAGGCTCAGCTGCACCTGCTGCGGATCGGACCCTGCATTGTCTGCCAGCTGCTGCAGCTTGGCGGCAAGCTGGGCACACAGCCCGTCCCAGAGCGCCGCCAGAGCAGCACTACTGGCAGCTTGCTGCTCTTGCTGCTGCTCACGCTCCTGCTGGCCAGCAGCCACCGCATCCGCCAGCTGCTGCTTCAGTGCGGCCTCACGAGCAGCCAGCTGCGCAGCGGCAGCCTCCTGCTGCTGTGCCAGCTTGGTGGCAGCTTCTGAGCTGACTGCTTCCAGCTGCGCATGCTGCTCACGGTGCAGCAGTTGCACACGTGCCTCACAGTCCAGCTGTGTGTGCGCCACAGCCTGAATTGCCAGCTCTGCAGCCTGCTTGGCCTCGCTCAGCTGGCTGCGCATGACGGCAGCGGCAGCGGCCGCCTCAGACTGCAGCGCCGCCACTGCTTTAGTGGCTGCCACATGCTTGCTGCTCAGGTGGTCCAGCTGAAGGCTCAAATGGCTGGACTGCTGCTTCTGTGACGCCAGCTCCTCCTGCATGTCCCGCCCAACATCGCAGCAGTGGGCAATGTTCAGGGCAGAGCCGGGAACATCATCCAGACAGATGGTGTGCCACGTATGTGTCATATTCCTGCTCCAGTTGTCGCAAACGGGGAACTCACGCCACCTGCTCACCCTCCCCACTGCACCGCCCCCAGCTGCACCTGCAGCTGCTTGTGCGCCGCCTCCTTGGCTGCCCGTTCCCGCTCGTGCTCTGTAGCCGCCTGCTGGAGCGCGTACAGTGTGACGCGCGTGGAGGCGTGCTCAGAACGTGCATCCAATAGCTCGCACTCTAGCCGCTTCAAGTCCTCGCTGCGGCATCAGAAGTGCAGAGAGGCAAGCCCAACATCAAGTCTGTGCCATAAGTTGTAAGGCGGCGGACATGGGCGTAGCATCAGGTCTTCAAACTGAGCTGTTGCCAGGGCAAGCATCGCTTGATGTTGGCACTGGGAACACGTGCAGAGCTAAATGTCAAGTCGTGGTCTGGCAACATGTAGTAAAACTGAAGGTCAGGCAAATGTAGCAAAAACAGCCTGGGGAGCGCCTGGCCTTCCACCGATACCACTTCCTGCAAAACCCGCAGACCTCCCCGCCCCACCTGTGCTGCTCCGCCGCTGTCTGCTGGGCAGCTGCCTGCTCCTCCAGCCGCTTGCGCAGTGCCGCCAGCTGCTGCTGCGCCTCACTGGCACGCCGGCTGCTGGCAGTGGCCTCCTCCTCTGCGGCCTGCACGCGGGCCCCCAAGTCAGTCCCCTGCTCTTTGGCTGCCGAGATTGCCGACTGCATGACCAACTGTGCCTGCTGAGCGGCGCACAGCTCTCCGCTCAGCTGCTGCACCTCACGCTGCAGCCCGGCAGCCAGTCGGTCTGCCGCATCTGCACGCGCCGCCTGCGCCGCTGCCCGCTGCTCTGCATCAGCCAGCTGTGCGTGCAGCTGCCCCTGCACCGCCGCCCACTCCTCGCTTTGCACCTGCTGCCCACGTTGCAAAGCTGCCCGCTCATCTTGCCATGCAGCGCTGGCAGCTGCCAGCGCGGCCTCTACCCGCTCCGCCCGTGACTGCTGCTCTGCCAGTGCCTGCCGCAGGCTGGCGGCCTGTGCAGCTGCGGCTCGAGCCGCCTCCTCCAGCTGTGCCGCCGTGGCTGTCTCTCGTGCCTGCGACTCTGCCAGCTGCTGCTGCAGAGCACCCGCGGTGACGGTGTGCTGGTGCTCTGCATTCTTCAGCGCGCCCTGCGCTGAGGTCGCCTGCTGCTGCCAGGCCGCGCCATCAGCAGCGGCTGCTCTGCGCGCGCCATCCAGCTCTACTACACGCTGCCGCAGCGCCGCCAGTTCGGCTTCCGCCGCCGCCAGCTGCTGCCGCCACTGCCCCCGCTCTTCCTCGTGCCGCGCCCGCTCTGGCGCCATTGCCTGTTCCAGATCATACGCTTGCGCTTCGTGCTCTGCCTGGCGCTGGAAGTCTCGGATGCGTGCAGCTGCATCCTGTAATGCCTGGCGCAGCGCCGCATCCTGCCGTGCCGCCTCGGCGGTGGCTGGGTCACTGGCGGCGCCTGCCGGCGGCTCTGCTGCTACTTGCTGGATGGCATGAGACAGCTGGGCCAGGCGGCCGCCCAAGTCGCGCTGCAGTGATGTGGGTACAGATCAAAATTGTGATTGGAATGACGACGCGGTAAACGCGGTAAGGCAGCGGCAGTCGCAGCAGAGGCGGCGGCAGTGGCGGGTGACGGCGGCAATGGAACAGAGGTATCGCGACTCAACGGCAGCTCCCCGCAATTGGCCTGGCACTCTGGCAAACCAAGTAGAGGCCACACCGACCTGGGCGGCCTGCAGCAGCTGGTCCATTGGCGTTGGGCAGTCAGACTTCGGAAGCAAGCAGCATGTCGACGGTTCGCTGCGCCAGTCGCCCCCAGAGTTGACCGTCAATGTCGGGTGGGTGGAAGGCAGCGCAACGCCCGAGGCACCGTGATCACTGAGGTCCATGCGCCTGCTGTGCTGTGCGGCAAACAGTGCTGGCCGAATAACCCGGCCGCCCAAGCCCTGCATGCATTTGTGTTCGCCCCGCAGATCTCTCTATTCGCAGCTCACACCGCAGCTGAGCCACTGCAAGCACCTGGTGGCGCCGCATGCAATAGTGCCGCCTCCCCTTTGCCCGTCACGCCCACCTAGCTCGAAACGCGCCTCAGCCATGGCCCCCAAGAGGGCGGCCGGCCCCCCGGCGGGCGGGGCGCCCAAGAGGCAGAAGGCAGCAGGCGGCAGCGCCCGGCCGGTGCCCGGTGCCAGGCCGTCCGCCAGCGGTGCCGGCAGCTTCAAGTCCGGCGGCAAGCCTGGCTTTAAGTCTGGCGCTGGCAAGCCTGGCTTCAAGCCTGGCGGCGGCACGCCCACGGGCAAGCCCTCTGTCCCAGCGATGCTCAACCGGTGGGTTGGGTGCTGGGGATGCGTTGTGAAAGGGGTTTTCAATTGCTGCGGCCAGCTTCTGCAACACGCACATTGCGTCAACCCTGCCCTCCCAGAGTAGTGTTATTATGGGGTGGATGGGTGGGTGAGCTAGTCAGCAGAGCCTACTACTCACTGGCCCTGGCTTTGCCGTGCCGGGTGCTGGCCTTTCAGGGGCTCAGAGCAGAAGGCAGGGCCCCCGGCGCCGGAGCGGCGCCATGCCGCACCGGGGCCCCGGCTTTGGGCATGCCGCACACATCACATCCAAACAGCACCTTACCAGCGCCGAAACCTACCAGCACTGCACTGCAGTGCACTGCACACACTTCCCTGCCCCCTCTGCCTGCCGCAGCAGCGAGTTGGAGCGCGCGGGAGCTCGCTGCACTCTCACTCCTCCTCATGCCACTGTCCTCTCTGCTCATCCCCCCCCCCCCCCCCCCCCCCCTCCACCCCCCCCCCCCCCCCCCCCCGTCTGCCACAGCAAGGAGCGCAAGGAGCTGGAGCGCGCAAGGAAAGCGCGGCGCAACAAGAACTATGGTCTTATCCAGGAGGTGGTGGTGCTGTGGGAGGAGGCGAGGAGGCACGATGTCACCGCCGCCAAGCGCTCCAAGCTCATCACCGCCATCCTGGGCAAGGTTGCGGGGCACGTGGCTGAGCTTGCGGGAAGCCACGCTGCCTCGCGCGTCATCCAGACCTGCGCCAAGTACGGCACACCCGCAGGTGGGCTGGCGCCTTGGTGATGACATGGGGTTGAGTCGAGGGCAGGGGACTTGGGGCTAAGGGAGGGCAGCAGGTGCTGATTGGCCATGCTGCCTGCCGTGCGTGAATCGCCGCCGCTGCTGCGGGCAGCCCGAGCACACTTGTGTGCTGCAAGGAAACACTGGCCCTGGTGGCAGGCGCTGCGGGTGATGCGCTGCCTGCCTCATCTGAGTCGGCCCCTGCCTGCATCCGTTGCTGCTAGTTATGTCCCGCTCACCGCTGCCAACCTCCGCTGCCAACCTCCCTGCTGGCCTTCCTCACCCTCCTGTGCAGAGCGCACCTCCATCCTGAAGGAGCTGCAGCCCAAGCTGATTGAGCTGTGCAAGAGCCCATACGGCCACTTTGTGGTCAGCAAGCTGGTGGCCCTGGCGCCCAAGGAGCAGCTCCCAGGTGGGCAAGGGCGGGCGGTTTGGCGAGGCTGATGTGGGCTGTGTGAGTGGGCTGGTAAGTTTGAGATGTCAATTTTCAAGGCCAGCCCTGCCACCTTGCCTTCAACAGCAAGTTTTGTGAGCTTGCTTTGGGGTGGGTCGGGCGGACAGGGCGCAGGTTTTAAGCTGCATTCTCCCTGCATGTCTCGTTCACTCAGCACCACCAGCAGGATGTGAAACCTGTGCGGGACTTCCTCCCATGTCCGCCCGGGTCATGGCCCTGCTGAGAGAAAAGCGCACAGCGGTTGTAGGGCGGCTGCGAGCCTTACGCGGCCCTGCCGCAGCCGCCCCAAATTTGCCGTGCCATATCTCCACCTTCTGGAATGTCCCCTAGTGCCATTGTGTTCTTTAGCTTACTTGCAACCAGTGCAGCATGTTGGAGGGCTCATGTAGAACCTGCATTTTGCTTTGCACGTGTTATGTCGCATGCAGGCCTGCTCAAGGCGTTCCGGGGCCACCTGGGCGAGCTGCTGCGCCACCCGGCGGGCAACCACGTCGTGGACGACCTCTACTCAGGTAGGCGAGGGTGAGACAATGATGTAGCATACATAGCGTGGTTGGGCAAGTGGCATTGGCAGAAGGGAGGGAGGCGTGGCTATGTCATGGTGGGTGGGCGGCCGAATGGTTGGTATGCATGTTTGACATGCTTGTGCAGCAGTGCCTGTTGTTCTTGTGGCTGATCGCTGGTGCTGGCGGCCGGAGTACTAGTGTTGCCTGCTCATGCGTTGTGTTGCCTTCATCCGCCCTCATCCCTTCCGATGCCTCAAACTTGGTCCCCCTCTGTTCCGCAGTCGCCGATGCCAAGCAGCGCAACATCATGGCAGCGGAGTTCTATGGCAAGGAGTACGTGCTGTTTGAGGGAGGCACGCTGAACAACACCGAGGGTGAGCTGCGCTGCCCCTGCCATGCCTAATGCGGCGCTTGCCCAATGCTCGCACGTTCTGCCAGTTTATACAGTTTATAGCTTGGGCATCGCTGCACATCACGTCGTTTTTACTGTGCTGCTTCAGCTGCTGGCTGCATTATATTCTACGCAGTCCGTGTGCGTTCCTCTGCTGCTGCCCGCCAACGCCCACCCTACCTGCCTGTACCCCGGCCGTGCTGCTTTACCAGGTCCGCCCGCGCACCTGGGCGACCTGATGGCCCGTGTGGATGGCGCCAAGCAGCGCTCCATCATCCAGCACATGAGCAAGGACCTGATCCCCATCATGGAGAAGGGGCTGGTGGACTGCCCACTGGTGCACAGGTGTGAAGGAAGAAAGGGTGGGAAACAAGTTGTGGCGTGTGTTCCATGAGCAGGATGGGGGGGCTGGAGGACGGCCCACTGGTGCACAGGTGAGCGTGAGGTTTGCACATATGAGGCACTGCTCGGCATCCTGTGCGTCAGCCGCTTGGTATGTGCCGGACTAGTGATATTGTGCTGGTTCGGGCATGGTGGAAAACAACCTCTTCGCTACTGGTGTTGTTTCAAAGTTCAAACTTGACTGATTTTTTTTTACCGTGCCATGCCTCGCTAGTCCCCTTACCATCAAAGCTTTCCGTGTTGCTGCCATGCAGGCTGATCAGCGAGTTCATGGAGTTCTCCCCCGCCTCAGTGGTGGCCGACGCTGCGGAGAACCTGTCTGGCGACCCGATCCTGCACATGGTGCACACAAAGGTGCGGAGCAGGTTTCAGTGCTCAGGGTTATTGTCTGGCCAGGTTGTGTGTCTGCTGCTGCACATGGTGCACACAAAGACGCGCTGCGCTGGGCAGCCCTCGGGGGTTGTCTGCGGCCCCTGTGGGTTTGTGTGCTGCAGGACGAGGTGGGGGTGGGCGGTGGCGTGCCTCTGGATACAGCTTTGGTGGTCAGGCAACTTGAAATATACAACGGGGTCTTCTACGTTTGGTCTTGAGTAGTTGCGCTGCCTTCTGAACTGTGTGCCTCACTGTAAACCACTGCAGGAGGGTGCCAAGGCTGCATGCATGGCTTTTGCCTACGGCACTGCCAAGGACCGCAAGAAGGCGCTCAAGTGCATGAAGGTCTGGGGGCGGGGCGAGTGGTGGATGGGGCCAGTCTCTGATGCCTGCATTGCACCCCAGAAGCTTTGTGTCTGCTGCAGCATAAAAACCTTCCTGTATTGACAGCACATGCAGTACAGTCGGAAAGTTGAAAAGCATTCTTGAAGCATCCTGCCGGCTGCATGCCACGTTGCGCTGCTCGGGGCATGCGTGGGCGAGGTGGCGTGCGATGAGCGGGGCCACCTGGTGCTGGTTCTCACCACCCGTGCTGGCTGTCATGTGCCACGCTGCAGGGTCACGTGGGCGCGATGGCGCGTGACGAGTGGGGCCACCTGGTGCTGATCACGGCGCTTAGCGTTGTGGATGACACAACGCTCCTGCGCAAGGTGGTGGTGTCTGAGCTGCAGGTGAGAATTCTCTGTAACATATTTGCTTGGTTGCTGGTCTGCTGGTCCCTTCTCCATTCCATGGCCATGCATCTGTCCTGCCATTCTGCACCTGCGTGCCTGCATCATGTGTGCCTGCATCCCGTGCATGCCTGCATCCTGTGCATGCCTGCACACTGCTCGGCTGCGGAAGTCTTGCATCCTGACGTGCACTGCACACATGGAATGGCTCTGTGAAGACAAGATGTCGACGGGCGGACTGAGTACAAACGTGACTGAATGTCGATTTCAGAGCGGGGCCTGCCCGCCCCTCGGGGTGGTGGAGGCCGCGTGTCTGAGAGCTCCCAGTGCTGCACTGCTGCCTTCTCACTTGGAATGTTCGAACATGATGCACAGAATTGGGAGATATCCTGTGTGGCCTTTTCTAATTGGTGGATGACCTTGGCTCACCGCACAAATCAGGCAAACAACTTGTTGTTCTGCCAATCCACTGTGTTCTCTAACCAGTCGTTACACATGAATTTTCTTCCGCATCTTCAGAAGGACCTGGGTGAGCTGGCAGAGAACAAGTACGGGTACCGCGTGCTGGTGCAGCTGCTGCACCCCTTCTGCGGGCGCTACCTGCCGCCGCAGCTGCTGGCTATTGCGCGCCCGCCAGGCAAGCAGTATTCAGCCGAGGCGATGACGCGGCCAAAACACACAGTGGAGGCAGCGGCGCGGGAGCAGCCGGAGGAGGGGGCTGCGCAGGCAGCGGACAGCGAGGATGAGGAGGTGAGGCCGGAAGGGCGTGTTGTTTGAATTGCATGTGGTGAGGCGGGCTGTTGTCAGGGGGCGGGGGCTCAGGCGAGTCGCAGTTAACAGGGAGATTTTGCAGGAATTGATCACAGGATAGGGGGTGGGGGAGTGCAGTGGCTGTGGTTGGCTTTGCGGGGATGAGAGGCTGGGAGGTTGGTAGCCAGGCTTGCACTGCTAGCCCCCGCACAGGTAGGGCCTCTGCCTGCTCAGGTGGCGGTGGCCCGTTCACATGCGGGGCAGAACAAGCATTAGCACCGGGAGTTGAGACCCGACCGCCTCTCCGTCCGTGGGCGTCAGGGATGCATAACTTTGGTACACTCACACCTCTCGAGGGCCTGCATCAACACATCTACTTCGGCGGCTTGTGTATACATATGGGAACAGGGGCTCCGCATTGACGGGGACAGACGCACTCGTGGCGCAGTGGCAAGGCGACATCAGGGCTATTCCTGCGCCCATGCTGCTTTGCTGGTGTCGGGTATGGCCTATCCTGATGCCCTGCCAGCCATGAACCGTGATTCTTCCCAACCTGTGCTTCTTGCGAATTGCCTGCCTGTGCGTGTACAGGGCGCCGACGCTGGCAATGTCCGCCCCACGTCGGGCCCGCTTGGCGTCAGCAAGAAGGACCCAGACGTTCGGCGCCGCGAGCTGCTAGGCGGGGGCAACGGCGGCCTGGCAGCGGCCCTGGCAGAGCTGTGTGTGCAACAGGCGGGGCAGCTCATCCGCTCGCAGCATGGCAGCGACGTGCTTGTAGAGGTGTGCCGGGGCGGCGAGGGCGGCGTGCTGGAAGAGTGTCTAGAAGACCCGGCCGCAGCCCTGGCAGCTGTGCATGATGCACTGGTTGCGGCAGTGGCCGGCATCAGCAGCTGCAGCGGCGACGGTGGCGGAGATGACGGCCATGCTGAGCCGGCTTCCCAGGAGCAGCAGGAGCCAGTGCTGTCGCACTTCTTTGGCTCGCGCGCTCTGCGGCGCCTGGTGCTGGCATCTGGGGAGAGCGGCACCAGCGGGGCTGCTGCCACAGCCCTCACCGGCAAGCTGTGGAGCGGCGCGCTGCAGGGGAGGTGCAAACCCTGGGTGGACACGCATGCGGCCAAGGTGTTGGCAGCACTGGTGCACTGCGGAGATGCGGCCACTAAGCATGCAGCTGCCAAGGAGCTTAAGCCGCTGGTGAAGGGAAGCCTAAAGGAGTGGGCATCGCGGCTGACTGCCAAGAACCAGGCACAGCCCGCAGCAGCCAAGACGCCCGGGAAGCAGCAGAAGCAGCCAGCGACAGCGGCAGCGGCGGCAAAGACGGCCGGCAAGGCAGCGGCAAAGACGCCTGGCAAGACAGCGACTCAGACACCAGCGGCAGAGAAGCAGCCGGCACCGAGTACCAAGAAGAAGCTTGAGGATGAAGAAGAGCAAAACATAGTTGAGCATGAACTGAACAAAACATAAACTGCCTGCTTTATACTGCCTTGATTGCTTGAGCATGCGCTTAGTAACAAACAAACCAAGCAAAATTAGTCATCAGTGCTACTATTTTTTGGCAAAGAACGGCATAACTGCTTCATGACATGTCACATCTGAATAATGTGACGAACGCTTTGTCACAGTACGCCTAATGACAGCTCCAGGCTTGCCATCCGTCATTGCTCTCATGCTGCATGCACACTGCCGCAACGTGGCTGCACACCACCGCTCGCAGGCAATGCCTCCCCCCCGGGGATTAAGCACTGAGATACCCGAGCCTGTGGCCAACAGTGGCTCACTGGTGCTGCTGATTGGCCAATGACAGCGAGTGATCATAGCAGAGTCAAAGTCCATCAACATAAGGGGTGCTGGATTACTTGGTCGCACAGGGATGGCAGGGTTTTTACTATCCTGTAATTCTTACACACTTGGGGTTGGTGGCAGGGCCAGCGGGAGCAGCACTGCGGCAGTGTGGGTATGGAGCCGGGCGCGGCGGCAACTGTGCGCAAGGTGGCGGACCACGCCATCAACTTTACATTTAAGTTCAGGATGCCCGCAATAAGCTCTACAAGTTACAAGGTCAGCACCCGCCGGACCCAGGGTAGAGTGGGTGGCAAGGTGGGGAGGGTCCGGCGGGGCGGCAGGCTTTCTTGCCGCCGGCGCATCTCCCCCAAAGTCACCCGCTGTCAATCCTTCATCTTCTTCACAGCCCGGTTCAGGCCTGCTGGGACCGTGCGATAGAAGGCAGGTCGTGCCCGCAGCAACTTCTACCGCCCCAGGCCCGCCACAGTTTCCCTTTCACGCAAGAATCCGTGCGCACGAGGCCTCTGCAATATGGCTTACAATGGTCTGGAGAAGGTAAATCACGCACCAGGCGTGTCCTGCAACTCAATGCGTCTGCGATCTACCAACATCCGGAATCCCTGCCGTGCAGGTGGGAGTGCTCGTCGTGGGCAGCGGGCCCACTGGCCTGGGTGCTGCCACGCGGCTGAACCAGTTGGGGCACCCCAATTGGCTGCTAGTGGACAAGGTGGGTTGGGGAACGACTCCCGCCGCCGCCGCCGCAAGTTTGCGTGCGTCGCGCCATATGCTTCAGCCCTTTGGTACTTCGCTTGCATGCTGGGCTGTGGGTTGTGTGCAGGCAGGCCTAGCGCGCTGAAACTGGAGCCTGTCAGTGCGCACCATAAGTGTGCGCTGCTGGCTGGTGGCAGCAGGCACCCGCCGCCTGGACGGAACGCGCTGCTTGCGCCCCGGCCAACGCTGTTGGCGCTGCTGCTGCTACCGCTGCTGGCAATAGCACTGCTGCTCCTGCCTGTACTGCGCCTTTGCCGCACTGACGCCGCTTGCCCTGCACGCTTGGCGTAACCCTTGCATTCCCTGCAGGAGCCGGAGGCAGGCGGCCTGGCGTGCACCGATGTCACCCCCGAGGGGTTCCTGTTTGACATGGGGGGCCACGTCATCTTTTCCCACTACCAGTACTTTGACGACCTGCTGGACACGGGTATGTGGGTGCTGGGTGGGCGCTGGGTGGTGGGTGTCGAACTGGCGGCGACGTGCACAGCAATGCGTGGGTGGCTAGGGCGGCGTTGGCGGGGGTTGTTGTTGCTGGGCTGGGTGTATGCTGGACACCTGTGGGTGTTGGGGACTGCCCGTGGGTGGCGGGTGCCAAAAGAGATGGCTGGGTTAGAAGACTGACTGCTGGACTTTGGTGGGTGCTGTACTGTGAGTGGCGGGTCAGAGCGCATGGTCTGGGGCTGGCCACGACAGGTTGCAGGGTCCCAGCAGCAAGAGCACTGCACCAGCAGGCCAGAGGCTTGTCTTGTCATCTACTGTTCTACTGCAATGAAGCAGCGACTGGCCCCTGCTGCACCCACCCACACCATATTGCTCCCGCTCAGTCATCTCATCCTCCTCCTGCCCCCTGCGCCCTCTGCCTGTAAGCTGTGGGCAAGGGCGACGCCGCGTGGAACACCCTGGAGCGTGTTTCCTACGTGTGGCTCAAGAACCGCTGGGTGGCCTACCCCTTTCAAAACAACATCTCCGCCCTGGACAAGGAGGACCAGGTGGGAAGGGGGTGATGTTAGCAGAGGTGTGGAAACGGATGGAGGGGTGCACCTCTGGGTTGTGCGGGGCACCTGGTGCCTGCCGCTGGTGCTTGCACGGCTGGTGCTAGCGCTGGCTTCTGTCTGGCCAAGGCGGCCAGCCATGCCCCTGCTGCTCTCCTCAACCTCTTTCCTGTACCCCTTTGTTTTTCCCCTTTCCCTGCTGCCTTCCTCAACCTCTTTCCTGTACCCCTTTGTTCTTTGCCCTGCAGATTGAGGGCCACAAGAGCTGCGCACTCCACACACCAAACACATCTGCCCCCACTTGATCTTCTGCAGATCAAGTGCCTGACGGGTGTGGTGGAGGCCAAGGTGGCCAACACTATGGCACAGGGCAGGCCTGCCAATTTTGACGAGTGGATAATGCGGGTCATGGGGCCCGGCATAGCAGACATCTTCATGCGCCCCTACAACTTCAAGGTAATTTATTGAAGAGGCCTGCAAGGGGGAATCGGGGATCTGGTGGGGCCGAACCATGAGGTGCTTGCTGCATAGCCGACCCCTCCCTCTACAACTCCAGGGTGAGCCTGATCAACTGAGGGGGCCATGTTGAGTGTTGATAGTGGCAGTGCTTGAGGGGAGATAAGAGGCAGGTTGAACTGCAGCAGGTGCGGACAGGTGTAGCACATTGAGGGGGTGGGAAGAGGGATGTGAGGAGGATGAGACAGATGGCTGCCTAAGGGAAGCGCACGGCGAGCGGAGGCGGGCCAAGGGGACCGCACACACCCGCTCATTTTGGTCCACCCCACCGCGCCCTTCCTCACCTCCTTTCCTCACCGTTGCTCCGGCTCCTCTGCAGGTGTGGGTGGTGCCGACCACCATGATGCAGTGCTACTGGGCGAGCGTGTGGCCCCTCATTTCATGTATGTTGTGTTCATACTCTCCCTCTCCCGCGCAGGTGTGGGCAGTGCCCACCACCATGATGCAGTGCGACTGGCTGGGCGAGCGTGTTGCCACCGTGGATGTGGACCGCGCGATCGCCAATGTGATCAACAATAAGGAGGACGCGGGCTGGGGGCCCAACGCCGTGTTCAGGTGTGCAGAGTGGGCGGGACGTGTGGGGCGAGATGGGGTGGGGAGGGTGCACCGAGGGGAGACATGGGAAGGAGACTGACAGCGAGAAGCTGGGGGAGAGCTGCCTGGGCTGTGTCCGAGCCAGCTGGGCTGGGCCAACTGAGGTGCTTCAGCCGCTGGCCGTTCCCCTGCGCCCCTTGCCTCCTGCCCCCCGCATCCCTCTGCCTCAGCCTCAGCCCCCTCACCCCGCTGCCCCCTCACACATGCTCTCCTCTCGCCCGTCGACAGGCTCCCCTGGAGGGCCGCATCCATCTGGAGGGCGGCAAAATCCATCCGTGGCCAAGCTGCTGCCCTCTTTGTCTCACAGTCGCTCGCTACTAAGCTGCTTCCCTTGATGTTATCAAGGCCTGCTTGAAAGTGCTGCGCTTCACCCACTGGCTTTCCTCCTCATGTCTTGACCTAGGTTCCCCTTGGAGGGCGGCACCGGCGGCATCTGGAAGGCAGTGGCCAAGCTGCTGCCTGCGGAGCGGCAGCGTTATGGCAGCAACCTGACAGGGCTGGACAAGGACAAGCAGATTGCCATCTTTGATGACGGGCGCCAGGTTTGTGCGTGCTGACAGTTCTGTAGGTTGTGCGGCAGTGGTTGTTATGGAGAAGGGTCGAGGAGAGACGTAAGCAGATGCTCGTGTGATGATGGGTGCCAAATTTGCCTCGTTTGTTGATGGGTGCCAATTTGTAACAATACTGTGGTGGTGGTCGCAGCAAGTGGCCACTGCTAGCGACAGAATGCGGCCCCACAAATCACGTAGCAACAACTCCATCCTTCTCCTGCAGGTAGCCGATGATGTTCTCATCACCACCATGCCTCCGGCCCTCAACACGACTCACTTGAAACCCCTGCCCCACACCCAAGCGTTTCGCACACTGGTACAAAACTCACCCCCCCGATACCATCACCGTCATTGCAGGTGGCCTATGATGCCCTCATCACCACCATGCCTCTGGACCTCACGCTGCGCTGGCTAGGGCAGGGCGAGTGGGCTGACGGACTGCAGCACTCCTCCTCACATATCATCGGCTTTGGTGAGTGGCTTGTGTGGGTGTGTTGCTTGTGCCACATGCCTGGGAACAGGGTGGGAGACAGCAGCTCGTTGCCCGTCACCGGTTTGGTGCGTGCCTGACGGCGGAGTGAGGGGGGGAGCCGGCTGACTGCCCGGCCTGCCCCAACTGGCACTGCCTGCCTGCCTGCCTGCCTGCCTCCATCACTTAGCTTTGTTACTTTAAGCGTGCAAAAGTAACAAAGATTGCCGCCACTGCACCTTCTGCTGCACCCTCCGCATGCAATTTACAGACCTGTTCCCGCCCTTAATTTCCACCCCCATGGCCTGGCTGACACAGTCAGCCAGCGCCCGCATCGCAAATTTCCTTTTTCTTTGCTACAAACTTCATTCCGACACACTCTCCCCCCACCCTGTCTCATGAGACCGTTGCTGGCTCCCCGTGGACTTGAAATGTAATTGATTGATTGATTGATTGATTGCAGGCATCCGCGGGCAGTGCCCCCACGGCAAGAAGTGCTGGCTGTACTTCCCAGAGGACAACTGCCCCTTCTACCGCGTCACCGTCTTCTCCCACTACGCCAAGAAAAACTGCCCAGCGGGTGAGGCTAGAAGTACACTGGTAGTGTTGCAGAGTGCTGGGGTGGATCAGCTCCCGCAAAGAAGCACTGGCCTGCGGGTGGGTGGGCGATCAGGGACAAGCCAAGTTCCTGAGGATGTGGGGTGTGAAGGCCGAAGTACAGCTTGTTCTACACTGCACCAATCCTCTTTGACCCGGGAATAGGAGGGGGTGCAGCAGAGTGGTTGGACTCTGGTGGCATGTGTCCTGGGGGCAGTGCTGTGCCGCGGCGCCAAGCTGCCTCTAACCAAGGCACTCCCCTCCCCACACCCTGCGTACCCGTCTATTCTTCCCTCTCCCTCCCGTTTGAACTCCGTAAACGTCTCGCATGTGTGCAGACGATGTTCAGCTGCCCACGCTGTGCAAGGCTGACGGCACTGACCCGGAGTCGGAGGCGGCGCGCGAGGGCCCCTACTGGTCGCTCATGTTTGAGGTGAGACACGAAACACACACGGGTTGGTCCACGCACACAGGGCAGGACAGGGCAGGGCAGGTTGGGCAGCATAGTTGGTCTCTTATGCTTCAGACAAAAAAGGCAGGGTGGCTGGGGGAGGCAAAGGCAGCGGGTGGGTCGCGCAAAGCAGGGTAGGACAGCAGCAGGGCAGGCCAGGCGTCCCGCTGGTGCCCATCTGTGCCTCACCTTCTGCCACCCTGCATGATGGAGCTGCCCCACCACCCTCCTCACCCCGCATTCTTTCGTTGCAGTTCAGCAAGAGCAACTACAAGCCTCACCTGCCCCTGTTGGTTGGCACACCACCACCCCCTCCGGCGCTCCCCCCTCGCTTATTTCGACCACTTCTCTCTCCTGTTCTGCAGGTCAGCGAGAGCAACTACAAGCCGGTGGCACAAGAGGAAGTCAAGCTGGGGGGCACTGCAGGTGCGGCATGGCTGGGCTGGGCTGCCAGTGCTTGCACCTGGTGGCCTGGGGACGGGGGCCGCCAGGCACGCTATGCATCGCCAGCGCTGCCTCCCCATCTTCCCCACTTCCTCACTGCTGTGCCTCTCCCCATGCTGGCCCCCAATTGTGCACAGGCATCTAGCCCGCAGTGGTGTGCGACACGCAGCTGCGCACCTTCCCCTCACTTCTCGCCTCCCTGCCTCTGCATTCTGTTCTCCTCTTGCACTCTCCCAACTGCGCAGGCACCTGGCTCCTGTGGTGGTCCCTGACACGTTCACCTGCCCACGCATTCCCTCTGCCGCCCTCTCCTCACGAGTTTTTCTGTTGTTCAGAAACCAGGCACTGCAGTGGTGCGCGACACGGTGCTGGCCGCATCCACCCTCACCTGCCGCCCCTCCCCTCTCTGCCTTTGCTCATTGCCCACTGCTCCCATTTCCCGACCCACCCTCTTACTGCAGGCACCTGGCCCGCGGTGGTGCGCGACACACTGCTGGGCGCGCTTGCCACGCAGCTATTGCAGGCGGGCGACGAGGTGGTGAGCGTGTACCACCGCCGACTGGAGCACGGGTACCCCACGCCCTCCCTCGAGCGGGACGGCGTGCTGAAGCAGGCGCTGCCCTGGCTGCGCAAGCATAACATCTGGTCGCGCGGCAGGTGGGGGTGTCCAAGGGCGGGATGGAGGTTGTGCATTGTGCAGCTGGTTATTCGTGCCTCCTATTTTTCCATGCAGCACACGCAAGCGTTCTCTCTGCTGCAGGGGGACAGTGCCAAGGGTCTGCCTGAACCTGACTGCCTTTACCTGCTTCCCCGCCCACTCCACCGACCCACCCACCCGATCGCCTTCTTTTCCTGCGCCACACTTTCTTGATGTGCAGGTTTGGCGCCTACAAGTACGAGGTGGCCAACCAGGACCACTCTCTGATGCTGGGGGTGGAGTGTGTGGACAACATCCTGTTCGGCACGCAGGTACAGTGGGGGGGTGGTAGGAGTGTGTGTGGTTTGTTAGCAGAAATGGGTGGATTGCACCGCCACCATCTTGTTTGGCACGCTGTTGGGGGGCGAGAAGAGCTGGTGGGTGAAGGGGGCAAGGCGCAGGGTGGCCGGTGGGAACCCGCGGCGTTGAGCTGGAGCGGGGCAAAGGGAGGGGTCTGGCTGAAGCCAGGGCGATCAGCCCCCACCCGGGCTGGGTCAATGCCATCCGCCCTTATCCTCCGCTTCCCTCCCGGCGCGCCTGCTCACACTGACCACCTGCCCCTCCCTTATACCCTCCCTTGCTTCTCTCGCTGTTCACCTCTTCCCACGTCTACCTCACATTCCTCAGGAGCTCACCCTGGAGCACCCCAACATCGTCAACCCGCGCAAGAACTTCGAGATGAAGGTGGGCTCAGAACTGGGCACAACTGTACCTACAGGAGGGGTGGGGAAGAAGCTTGTAGGGCTGCCTGCCGTGAAATCGCGCAAGGCTCTCAAGCTGAAGGTGGTTTGAGTGATGCAGTGGCCGCGGTTACTGCTTGGTCAGTTGGCGTGCGGGCGAGGCGGGTGGGATGGCAGGTGGCTGCACGGAGCTTGGCTCTGACAGGTGGGGAGCCCTAGGGTGGCTGCATGCATCGCGGCGCGTGCGCTTTGGCTCACCGCCTCTTCTTCCGCCTCACCTCCCCTGTGCTCTGCCTCCCTCTTCTGCCCCCTCTGCCAGCAGTACTCGCACGAGCCGGTGATGCCCGGCCTGATGGCCAGCAGCAAGCCCCTGGGCTGCGCCGAGAACTGATCCCGCCATGCCGCCAGCCAAACAAATGGACAGATGGATGGCGGGCAGGCTGGCTGGCACGGTGCCATTTGCAGCGCGCGGCAAGGTGCCTGCGACTGGAAGCTTGAAATTCAAGCTGCGCTTGGAACGTACCTGACCAAGAATACCTCCATCCTAGATGTTTCTATTGCTTTTGGATGTTGCATAGGTAGGCCCTTTAAGCCGCCGCGCCCGGAGTTTCTGTCTTTGCAGCTCAAAATTTTAGAAAAGGCAAGAGAGGAGGAGGGAGGCTTTGATAATAACAAGTAAGATCGTACGAAAAAGCTGAAAAAGCTAATTTGACACGCCTGAAGCACCTTCAAGCGCGTGGTGGCCCGTGCCTCCATTCTGGAAGTGCACAGGCGATGGCTTGCTCAGGGCATGTGCTTCGGCAAGTTTAAGCCTGTAGCCAGTTTCCCGGTGCTAGCGCTGCTGGAGCCAGGCACCGCCCATGTGGCCTATGCCGCCTCAACTGCTTGCAGCGGGGCTGGCGCAAACTGGGATTAGCCGGGCTGCTGCTTGCTTATATTGCAGCTTCCTACTGCTGCTACTCCACTGGCTGCTGGCTCATGGCTGGTGCAGCTTGAGAGCCGGATTTGCATGGCTGCGTCAATGGACACGGCCCGGACGCGGCCGCAGCGCCCACCAGTGCGCACCACATGCACGCCCCAGCTGCCGCTGCTGCTCTGCTGCTCTTTCTAGTCTTTGCTACGTTTGCTACCTTGGCCACCGCCTTCTTGCAACCCTTGGCTGCCTCGCCGTTGTGCTCATTGGGCTCGAATGTGGCCGGTGGGTACCTTGCCTCGCTGCTGCCGCTACCTACCTGAGCACAGCCCTGACACAGCATGACCAACAGCTGCCATCAAGCTGGCATCGTTCCCTGCCAGCTTCCTGACACCGATATTGGAGCTCGATATTGTGAGGGCTATGAAAACATCACCCTACAGCGTCGGTGGGTCGAGCTGACCGATTTTGTATCGCGAAAGGCGACTTTTGTCAGGTGGTTCCCACTTGTGGAAATGGCGTTTCGTCAAGTGGGGCCGGGCCGGCAAGTGACAAATCTGGGCGCTTTCGCTCGTTCGGACTGCTTCTGGAGCAATCCAGAGGTCTGAAAACTGGATGGGGCGGGCGTTCAAGCAGGGGGATCGCGGGACTGGGGCTTGGCGGGGCGGGAACCGGGCGTGGGCCCCCGCGGGGCCCTGCCCGCCCTGAATATCACAACCAGAGTCCTTTTAAAGGCGTGTGAAAGCGGGAGACGTGCGATTGGGGGCTTCGGAGGACCCATCATTTCCCGTGCCGAAAGGTCAACTGCCACTGGCGGCAGGCCGTTTCAACAAGTCATTTCGCGATACAAAATCGGTCAGCTCGACCCACCGACGCTGTATATGGTAGCTGGAAACCTGTGCGCTGCTGATTGCAGAGGCAGCCCTCTCGATCAACCAATTGCTCGGCATCAACCCATGCATCAACCTGCTCAGGATACATCATTTACGCCGAGTATTGAGGCAGTGAGTTGCGCGCCCTGTGCAGGCTGTAGCCCCGCGCTGACTTTCTGATATCGATAATAGTACTGGTTGCAGGTTCCTGTGCACAGCAGTGAGCAGGAATGGAAAAGCCTAATTGCGGAATGCCCCAAGTCCGCCGTCGCGCCCTTTGCTGCTCGAAACAGCGATATGACTCTCAAATTGATTTTTGGAAGCAAGAGCTGTGAGAGCTGAGCCCCAGGACGGCTGCGGCTGGCTGCCATTTTGGCGCATGGCCGGAGTTGACCGGCACAAACCGTGTCCATGGCTCTGTTTCTTGCCATGATAGGGCGGTTCGGGGCGTTTCGGCATCTCAGGCGGGTCGCGCAGAGCCACCTGCGCTTCCGGTGAGGTGATAGCTGCTCGCGGGTAGCGTTTTGCGTGGGCCCAGATCGCGCTCCGCTGTGGCACACATGTTCTCTTAAAATGTATCAAAATGATGAAAGCAAAAGACCGCTCGCTCCGGCGATTCCCACGAAAAGGGCACTTCTGCATTTCGACGTTTCATTCCTGCTGTGCACAGGAACCTGCAACCAGTAATACGTCACTTGGAATGATGATTTGCGCGCAGAGGCCGGGGAAGGCCCTGGATGAGGTGGGGTTCGCTTCAGGGGTGGCCCGTTGCATCACTGAGTGCATGCCGTGCAAGCAGGTCAGTCAAATGGGTGCCTTCCTCCAGGAAACCCAGGAACCCACTGGGGTCCATCCACGGTTTCCTTATTCCGCCGCATCACGCTTGTATACACCCACAATTCTTTAGAAAATGAAGCGGAGGGCCGCAAGGCCCCTCCTGGTCTCTTCACGGCCCTTCGTGTTGCTCTTCCTTTCCCTCCCACTCATGTATGTGTTCACGCAAACCTCGTGGAACGTCAAAGGTGCCCTGCAAACACCTGGGGCATCAATCCAGTCGCACGCTGCCTTACAAGAAGTGTTTGCTACCATCTGGGCGCTTGAGCTTGAGTTGCTCTTAAACCTGACAAATGCTGGGCCTCTACCGCCGCCCTCTGCGCGATATGACCTTCACGAGCTTGTCAAAAGCATCAAGGTAAGGACTTGAATATTGGGGGGGGTTGGGGGGGGGGGGGGGGGGTCTCTTTCTTTTCTGCTAGCCAGCCTCTTTGGCAAGCAACGTCTGCATACAATAGTTTTAATCACTTCCCTCAGTGTTCTGTCTCACCTGTGGCAAACGCAGGAGCAAGGTGTAGGCGTGGTATTTACATCTTTCAAGTGGGCCGAGCAGGAGCCCTCATCTGGCGCATATGATTTCAGACTGCAGGACTACGTGCAGCGAGTGGTTTGCAGCCACAACATGCGGCTGGCAGTGCTTTATGATGCGTATGCAACACCTGCCTGGGTGTTGCAGCAGTATCCAAATGCAGCACTTGTAGATGGTACTGGAAAGCCACGCAAGGACGTCAGCTTCTCACATCCTGACGGCATGCGGCTTGTGCACAGGTGGCACGATGCAGCCCTTGCGCGACTGGCAAATACGAATAGTTCATGCATCCACAGCATCCAGCCCTCGTTCAATAATGAATATGAAACCAAGTTCACACAGGTACGGGCAGTAACATGTTGGATAGGCGAACCCTGGGGAGATGGCTTCGTGGAAAGCCCGGCTCTTCAACTTGTTTCATGTCAACTGCATGCTGCCACGCCTTCTATTGGCATTCACCGCTTCTGCTTAATGCACCCTACTGCATGCAGGAGTACGATAGCTTCCAGGACTACTCGCCGGCGGCAATGGCATTGTTTCGTGAGTACATACACAGCAATGACGGCAGTTTACAACGCTGGAACCGCCGGTGGGCAACCAACTTTACCAGCTGGTCGGCAGTCCAGCCACCATACTTCACTCAATCTGATGCACATTTCAACAGCACCAGCACCAACCTGTTATTTTGGGATTTCCAGCATTTTAGGCACAAGCGCCTTCACGTCGCTCATGAAGGCTGTTGCATGCGTGCGGCCTCCCACGGTTTCCGCTGCATCCTGCACTTTGGGGAGTTTTTTAGCAGCAGTGACGCAATATTTGCCGGCGGCGCAGTCTTCACCTTGGCTGCCAGCCCTTGGGTTGACTACGTGGTGGTTGACTCCAACTTTATGACAGTAGCTGGGCAGCTCAATGACGTACGTGTGGTGCAGCTGCTCATCAGCGCCATGAAGCCTTTCGGAAAGCCCGTGTTCTTTGAGGGTGCCTTTGAGCAGTTTAGCGACAAATTGATGCATCAACGCGCAGTTTCTCTCACTGTCGCAACTGGAGCGTTTGGTGTGGGTTTCACCAATTGGTTGGACCGGACGGCGCCCACCTTCTTTGAGGATACCCTGCACGGTCACAGAGCGCAGGATTTGCAAAATGCCGGGGTGACACATAGAACCAGGTCCGCTCCGAGCGTCGCCATTGTCACGCCATACCGTTCGTACTGGGCCTATAAGGGGGTACCTCTGTCAGCTGATGGTACTCGAGCTAAGGAAGATCCGCAGCAGGAACAGCTGTTCGCATGTTTAGACATCGTGGAAAAGGCAGTGCCCTCATTAGAAGGCCTTCAAATTTTTGGCGTGCCTACAATGCTTGGTCCAGTCATGCATCATTTCGATCATGTATTCGTTCTACAACCAGATTACATGCTTTCTGGCGACGAGAAGAGTCTGGTCATGCTGAAGCAGCAGGCAGGAGAACTTGGTGTACCATGGCACAATTGCTTAACCGTACAGAAGCCAACTGTAGTGCTGCCTGAATGCTGTCCTACTGTGTAACATACCCATCGACACGTTTTTGTTGGCAAACAAGGGGGGGGGGGGGGGGGGGGGAAAAAAAAAAAAAAAAGGGGGGGGGGGGGGGTGGGCATGGTATTCAGAGCTGGTGTGCATTTGAAAGGCATCAGTGCATCTGTGTGGGTCAGATTGCTGCTCGGG
>JAPTJF010000641.1:0-25229 GCA_029339195.1 Micractinium sp. NFX-FRZ
CCCTTCCGGGGCTTTTTAGGGACCCAAATGCACAGAAATAACGATGGAATCAAGCGATGGAGGCGGCGCAGCTTATTGGGGGGGATTGACCCCTTACAGGGGGTTCGGTCTAGGTGGCACTGGTGCGCGTTTGGGAGGCGCCAGCTGGACGGGCATGTTGGGAGGGAGCTCATCGGCAATAGGCCCCAATATTCCTGAATGCGCCAGATCACTGTGGGCGAGAGGGAGCTGCAAATCGCCGAGGCTGACTGGGAGCAGGAGGCAGGAGCTGTGGTGTGGGACGCAGCGCTGGTGCTCGTCAAGTTCCTTGAAGGTGGGTGATCCTTGCGATGGCGATGATCGCGTCGGCAGCGACGAACAGCTCCTCACAGTCCTGCGATCGTCCCTCCTGCGATCGTCCCTCCACCTTGGTTGCCTTGGCTGTGCAGTGCACCCCTCCCTGGTGGCTGGACTGCGTGTCATAGAGCTTGGAGCTGGCCCCGGTGCAGTGGGTGTAGCAGCAGCGGCGCTGGGAGCGGCGGCAGTCACGCTCACCGACCTGCCGCGCCCGCTGTCGCTGGCGGCACAGAACATCGAGGTGAGCTGCCCATCACCGTGCATCCCTTGAATCTGCAGGCTCACATGTTACTTCGGTTGTCTGCACGATGCTTGCGCCTGTTGCATGCCCGCTGTCTCGTCTCGCCTGCTTGGGCACCCAGCACATGCCGCTGCTGCGTGCCGCGCCGCCCCGCCCACCACCCTGCCCCACCCTGCCCCTCCGGCCTGCCTGCCTGCCTCCAAGTGCAGGCCAACGGCCTGTCGGGCGTCGCCACTGCAGCGCCTCTGGCCTGGGGCGAGTCATTGGATCATCTGCAGGGGGCCTTTGACGTCGTGCTGGCGTCAGACTGCCTCTACCAAGCCGAGGTGCTCCCACTCTTTGTTCAAACTCTTCACAACCTCCTCTCCGCCCGCCCCGGAGCGCTGGCCGTGCTGTGCAACGAGCACCGCCCGCGCCTGCCCTTCCCTGAGCGGCTCTTTGTCGACGCCGGCTTCACCCTGCGCCGCGTGCCGCTGAGCGCGCAGCACCCAGAGTGGAGCAGCGAGGACATCCATCTCTACCTCCTCCGCCTGGCAGGCAGCAGCGGCGCCAGCGGCGGCAACAGCGGCAGCAACGGCCGCAGCAGCACTGAAGAGTGGCCCGTCTGAACGAGAGTGGGCAGAGGCAGCTTGGCAGCAGCACGGCAGCGCAGCAAGGGCAGCTTAGTTGGCACGTCATCGCAGCATACATGTCTCGCTCGCAGCCAGGCTCAGCCAGGGCTGCGGCCCCGCCAGGCCAGACGCCGCCCACCTTTGCCCCACGGCCAGGCTCGGCCACGGCCGCAGAGGCGGCAGGCGTGCCGCCCTTTGCACCGCCCTCAGATCTGGGAGGCTTTGGGGGACCAGGTGGAGGCTTTGCCGACCCAGAAGGCGGCAGCAGCGGCATGATGGGAGACCCAGAAGGCGGCAGCTTCCCGGGAGCTGCAGCAGGTGCAGCAGGGTACTACGGCGAAGGAGCGGCTGACCCGGAAGGGGGCGACGACTCGGCGGCTGCAGCAGCAGCAGGCGCAGCAGCAGGATACTACGATGGTTCTGGCGGCGATGCTGCAGCAGCAGCAGCGGCTGCGCCTGCAGCTGCCTTCTATTATGCCGAAGGGGGCAGCGGGGGCGTCGGTGCAGAGGGCGCGGCAGCAGCAGATTATTACAGCGCCGCCCCCGCCAGTGGTGGCGAGAGGCAGTACCAGCAGGCGGATGCAGGGGTGGTCTCAGCATGGCCCACAGAAGACGCCGGCACCGGTGCTTCAGCGGGCGAGGGCCAGGAGAGCTACTCCCCTCTGGCCTACCTGCAGTCCCTAGAAGCCCACCTGGCGTCCCTGCAACAGCAGCGGCGCGAGCTGCAGCAGCAGCTGACGGCGGCTGCGGCGGGGGCCTACCAGCACATGTCAGCGCAGCTCGGCACGGCCAGCACGGGGGTGCCGCTGCCCCCCGACGTGCCCGCTTTGGTCGATGAGCTGGCGGTACTGCAGTCGGTGCGGCAGTACCTAGCTTATGCCCAGGAGCTGCAGGCGCTGACTCGTCACGTGGAGAAGGCGGCGCGCGCGCTGCAGCAGGCACAGGAGGCCGCGGCTGCCGAGGCGTTTGCCGGCGGCGTGCACAGCGTGGCCTTTCTCCAGGACGCGTCGGATGCTGTGGACAGCTTCAGCAACGCAATGGGCTACGCCATTGCCGTGAAGCAGCTGACAGGTGAGGCAATGGGGAGAGGCGGGCAGCCTGGCTGATGATTGTGGTGTAGGTGTACAGGTCTGCCAGGCGGGCGGGCTCGTGGTCGGGTGGCAGCTGGGGCAGCCAGGCGGGTGGAGGAGCCGCACAAGCAGGCCGCTGGGCGGGCGGCACAGCCAGTGGCGCTGATCAGCGATTGGATGGGTGTGCAGCCTCGCTGCTGCGCCACCTGGCCCCTGCCCTGTGCTGCTGCCTCCCCACCAGTCCACCGTGCGCTCTGTTGCCTGCCCACCCTGCCCGCCCGCGTGCCTGCCTTGCTTTCGCACACACTGCAGAGCAGGGGAAGATGCCGGTTGCGCGCCTGCAGCAGTTTGCCACCAGCTTGCTCTCACGAGTGGATGCCGCCCAACGCAGCCTTCGGGCTGTGCTGAGCTCGGCCATTCAGCAGCGGCTGGCGGCAGCGCACTGGCCACCGCCGTTGAATGTCAGCGGCGGCGACGGCGGCGGCGGCGGCGGGGTGGAAGGCAGCAACTGGCGTGGCTTTGCGGCGGCTGGGGAGGCGGCAGCGGGGGAGCTGCAGCAGCTTCTGGTGCTGCTGACCACGCTGCAGCGGGCTGCGCAGCATGAGCAGTTCAGGTGCGCAGGTGGCACCTTGTTGTGCCTGTTTGTGTGCTTTGCTTTGCAGCTGCCTGCTCCCCCAATTTATGGGGCATCTTCCAAGCCGTTTCACTGGGTCAACCCTCCGGGGGGACCCCGCAGCCACTCCTGCTTGTGGCCCTCACAGCCCTGCAGGACCACCCCCTTACCAATCCTCGACCGCCGCTTGCTGCCTCTTCCCCGCTCCTGCCCGCCCACCACCCGGCTGCAGCACCCTCACTGAGGCCAGCCAGGAGGGCCCGCTGCTGTGGGTGGCCGAGGAGCTGGCAACGCCGCTGGCGGAGCGCCTGAGGCTGCACTTTGCAAGTGAGGCGCTGGGGGGGTCCGTTCCCCTTGCACCGTTGTTGTGCCACTCCACTTTGCAAGTGAGGCAGGGGGCAAGCGGGAAAGGGTGTCACCGAAAAAAAGTGGGGTCACGGTGGCGTGTGTGTTTTGCGCGCTGTGCGTGTAAACAGCCGACAGGCTTCCCAACCCGTGCATGAACCCGAGGGTGAGCCCACACAGGCACGTGAGCGAGCTGCCCAGCTGCACTGGACCCCTGGCTGCTTGGGCTGACGTGCCTGCCTCTCCGCCTTGCGTGCCCCTTATGTGCAGGCGGCCTGCCCACCGACCGCCCCGACCGCCCCGAGTGGCTTTTCACCACCGCCCTCAAGGCGGCGCAGCAGTGCGCCCCGCTGGCGCAGGAGCTGCAGCCATGCGTGGGTGAGCTGAGCTGGCTGCTGCTTGGCACGGGGTGACAGCAGGGCGGCGCTGGCGGGAGCGGTACAGTGTAGGCCTGTTCCCTGCAGGCACGCACCGGCGACACTGGATCCTCTCTGCGCTCGCCCAGCTGCCTGCCTGCCCGCCAGCACGCCCTGCCCTCTCCCCTGCACATGCGCCCCGCCTGCAGATCGTGGCACAGCGTGCCGCTGTTGGCACCCTCAAGGCGCACCTGCTGCCCTGCTCGCCCCGCTGTCCGCCTGGCCCCTCTGAGCCCTTGCAACCCTTTTGACGCCTGTACCCGTACTGCAGACGCGCACCACCTGCAGGCGTGGTACAGCCTGCCTCTGGAGCTGGCCCGTGCCATCCAGGCTGTGGGGGTGAACGCAATCCTGGCAGACCATCTGCTACCTCAGGTGGGCAGCCGACCCTGCTTGACCCTGTGGGCGTGCGGCGAGGTTTGGGGGGGTGCTGCGCGTGCAATTGTGAAGAAGCCAGGTGAACACGATGGCAGCCTGCCCAGTTGTCTCCTCCACACACCCAGCCGGAACGATTGCTGCGCCATGCTGTGCCGTGTCGTGCCGTGCTGTGCTGTGCTGGACTAGCATGGCGGTCGCAGGAGGCGGCTCAGCATGTGGCATGCCTGTGCCAGTGATGCATGCACCTGCTGTCGCTTGCATGCCAGCCAATCATAACCGCTTCCTCCCCCCCCCCCACCCCCACTCGCTTGCCTGCAGCTTGTGAGCGCGGCGGACCCCTCCCTCTGGCTGCACTTCGCTGACGAGGCCATGCGCTTTGAGAAGAGGTGAGCGCTCTGGTCCGACAAGTCATTGCCGGCCCTGGGAGCCGGAAGCGGCTGGCGATGTCAACCAGAAAGCTGGAGAGCAAGGCTGTCTGTGATCGCCAGCCAAGCCCCTCTGCCGCCTGAACAGTTGCCCTCGCCCGTAACTCTTGCTCCTGCACTGGCCTGCCCCCCGCAGGTTTGCCCCGCTGCGTGGCGCCAGCCTGGCGCCCGACCTGCCCGAGGAGGAAGAGTTCCTGGCCGCAGCGCACTCTGGCTCCACATTAGAGCTGCTCTTCCAGCGCCCCGAGTGGCAGGTGAGCAGGTCCCTTCTTAAGCATGCTGGCTGGCCGGGCCTGCCTGCCTGCTTGCCTACCTTCTTGCGGATTGGCTTGCCTGCCTGCCTGCGGATTGACTGGTGTGCGCCCTGTATACACACTCATCTGCCCCGCACCGGCCTGCCCGCCTTCTCACCTTCCTGCTGCCTCGTCCCTTCCTGCTGCCTGGCTGGGCCCTGACGCCCCCCCTCGCCATCCACCCAAGCCTGGATCAGTGCAGAGATGTGGGCTGCTTTCCGCCAGCTGAATGCCGCCTGCGACGCCTTCTCCGCCCAACCTGTATTTCGCCCGCCCCATCCACCCTGCAGGAGGGCTGGCTGGGCGCGGAGATGTGGGACGCCTCCCGCCAGCTGGACTCTGCCTGCGACGCCTTTGCCGCCTGGCAGCCGGCCGCCGAGCAGCTGCTGGCGGTGGCGGGGCAGGAGGCAGACATGATTCCGGACACACCCCGCAGCCGGTGCGCGCAGCAGGGTCGACACACGCAGGCTGCTGGGCTGGGCCCGGGTGCATGGTGGCGGTGGGCGCACAGCGTTCAGCACTGCATGCACTGGTGGGCAGGGCGGGCACGTGGGCGGGGAGGTGGTGCAGCAAGGACATGTTTGATGTTTGAGGCGCAGACTGACAGGCAACTCAGCACGCGCAGTCCCGGCGAGAGGTGTGCTGCTCAGGCGCACAGGTGTACAGATAGCTGACCCTGGTGCGACCCCTTGCAGGGGCGGCGCCGCCTGGCGGCGAGAGTTTTGGCCGCCCGTGTGCGCTGAGCAGGCGGCCTCGCTGGTGGCGGGGCTGGTGCGGCGCGGCGGCTGGGTGCACGAGCAGGCGCACCGCCTGCAGTACAGCCAGGTGGGTGGCAGCAGTACAGGCCTGCCCTATCCTTCCCGCTCAATCCGTGAGCTGATCTTTGCCTTGGCCTTGTGTCACACTGCCTGCACATCTTGCCTGTGCAGCTGCCCAGATGCCATTATCCATGCCACCTACCCATGCCTCCACCACCTTGTCTCCTTTCTTGTCTTGCCTGCCTGCGCAGGCGGTACCTCTGGCGATCCTCAAAGCCTACCGAGAGCGCCTCAGCAACCTGCTGCACCAAGCGGAGCAGTTCAGGTGTGCAGCAGCGGCTGAGCTGGCAGCGGCTGAGCTGGCAGGGGGACCGAGGTACTAGCACGTGCCGCAGCTGGCAGGAGGGGGTGCACGGCTCCGTGCCTGTCCTGGCGGTGCACGCCGCCTGGCCAGCCCTGCCCTGCATGCCTGTCGAGCGCTGGTCTGCCCCGCATGCGGGCGCATACTCGCATGTAGACGATGCTTTGTTGCCGCACTGCCTTGCAGGGGTATGCTGGGCGACAGCTGGCTTCCGCGCGTGGGCGCCGCTGTGTGCGCTGCGCACTACCTGGAGCACCAGCTGCGGGAGCCTCAGGGCGTGCTGCTGCTAGCAGAGCTACAAGACGCGGCTTCAACAGCCGGCACCGCTGCTGGCACGGCAGATGGGGCAGCCCCGGGGGTCGCCGGCGCGCAGACGCTGGAGAGCGGCAGCGGCGGCCAGGGCGGGCGCGGCCTGGTGTCTCTGATCGAGCGCGAGGCGGGGGCTTACAGCGCCCTGCGCAAGCAGTGGGCCTACAAGCTGGCCAAGCAGGCGGTGGACGCTTTCCACCAGCTCTTCACGCCATACAAGTGAGCTGGCAGCTGAGCTGGCAGCTGAGCTGGCGGCGCTGACCTGGCAGCTGGGTTGGCTCAATTGCTTGGCTGGGTGCGTGGGCTGAGAGAGACCAGAGCTGAGGAGAGGGCTGGATGGGAGGAGGTGCTGCACGCCGCCGCCCTGCAGGCCTGGCCCCGCCAAGCTTTCACATTGCTGCACGTATGTTCATGCTGCTCGCCCCGGAGGCTGCACCTGTACTCCCGTCTCCCTTTACCGAGCCCGCCCAGCAAGATCGGCATGGTGACCCTTCGCCACCCTGACCCCCTTGCCCCCCTCCCCACCTGCCCACAGGCGCCACGTCGCCGCCTTCTCTGCCGGCTGGGAGGAGGGGGTGTCTCCGGAGGAGCAGGTGGCTGCGGCGGCTGCCGCTGGGCCTGCTGCCCCCTCCCCCGCCATGCTGATGGCGGCAGACAGCCTGCAGCAGCTGCTGCGCGCGCTGGCCCAGCACCTGGACGCTGTGGTCTTCAGGTGGGGCACAGCACAGCACAGCACGGTCCAGTGTGGATTCAAGGGTCAGCAGCCGGGCTGGCCATGAGGGCAGTATTATAATGGCAGCTGGACTGCCGCCCTTGCATGGCAATCTGCCTGGCAAGCAAGGGCTGCCATACGCCAGCCACCTGCTGCCCGCATGCACCGCCTGCCGTGCATCTTACCGGTGCCATGCTGTGCCCGTGCTGTGCGTGCTGTGTCCGTCCCGTGCTGCAGGGATGTGTGGAAGAGCGTGGCGCTGGCAGTCAACTATTCCCTCTACAATGAAGTGGCCACTGAGGCCCTCTTCTCGCCTCAAGTGAGCAGTGATACATGTGCTGTTCAGTGGCTTGCCCTGCTGGGCTGTTGTCTAAACAAGGTGGCCACTACAGCCTGTAGTCTCCTTGCAGATGACATTGTGAGGTGTTGTTGTGTGCTGAGGCAGCGGCAGCTCGGCGCTGCCGGAAAAGCCTTCCTACTGTTGCGCCTGTTCCCCTGGCCGCCCTCCCGCCTGTGAGCCAAACCCCTCTTTGGCACCCCACAGGCCCCACCCCACCCACCCCACCCCACCGGCCTCCCCCCACCTGCCGCTGCAGGGCGCTGCCCAGCTGGACGCTGACCTGTCTGCTGTGGCCGCTGTGTTTGGGGAGTACACCTCCCGCCCTGCTGCGCACTTCAAGGAGAGCCGGGAGGCGTGCCGCCTGCTGGCGCTGCCCTGGGGCGCCGCGCTGGGCTTGCTGGGCCAGCTGCAGGCGCAGCCCCGCGCAGCAAAGCAGGTGCTGGCGCCGCACGGAGTGAAGTCGCTGAATGCGGAGCAGGCAGGGGTGGTGTTGATGCAGCGGCTGGACTTACTGACCGCGCGCTCGGGCGGCAGCGGCGTGCAGGCCCACGCTCATGGGCACGCTCATGGCGGCGACGGCAGCGCCCGTGCGGCCGGTGCGGCGGTGGGCGTGTGACGGCCCCGCACTGGCTCTGGGTGACGTGCCCTCATCGCCATTCCCACCTGATTGTTGAGTCGTATTGCTCTCCTTGTTTGTAAATGAGATGATTTGTGGACAATCTGACTATTTGGAGCCTGCAAAACCTGGCTGAGGTGCTCGCTTGCTTGAGGCCTGCCTACCTGGGCACGGCAGCCGGCGGCAGCTGGTGTCGTGGGAAGCGGGACAACATGGACGTCTCAGCACAGCATGGATCCAGCGTACTGCTGGCCGCGTGATCTGCTTCGCCGCGTTGCATTGGCGCTGCTCAAGCTCGAGGGGGCTTGAACTGGGAGGCTTGAACAGCTGAGCACGATGCAGAAGCCTCCTCCCGACCGCCTGGAGGCGGGGCGGCGCAAGGTGAGGCGCCTGCGAGTGATCAGTGCCGGCTATGCGATACAGTGAGGACGCGATCGCGCGCTGATGCTGCAGCAGTGTAATGGGTCCCAGAGCGCCCAAGCTGGGCTGCCAGGCAGGGCTTCGGCCTCCCAGCAGAATAAGCGGGTGTAATGAACTCTTTGGCGATGCCAGTTGCGCCGCCTTTCTGCCGGCCTGCTCCCGCCGCCGCTCCCGCCGCCACCGGCACGCAGCCTTTACCGGCCCACTCAATGCCCAGCCTCCCCGCTGCCGTCCCCTTTGACTTTGCCTGTTCACATTGCAGCTCGAAGAATTCAAGCGCAAGAAGCAGCAGGCGCTGGCCAAGAAGGCGCCCTCTGCCACCGCCTCCGCCACGACCTCGCCCGACAAGCTGCCGCCACCCGCAGGCAGTGGCAGCGAGCATTCTGAGGCGCACCATCACGACTCCCTGGCGGAGCTGCCCCCGGGACAGCCTCGCAGCCCGCCAGCGGCAGCACCAGCGGCGGCTCCGGCAGCAGCAGCGCCAGCGGCGGCGCCCGCTACTCATGAGCCAGCTGTGACGTCTCCCCTGCCTGCTGCCGCTGCCGCCTCCCACGTGGGTGCTGACGTGGCGGGTGCTGCCGAGGCGGAGGCCCTGCGGCAGCAGGTGGGGCAGCTGCTGGTAAGCGTGGATGACCTGCACCTCGCGCTGCGTAACGAGCGGGTGAACAGCAGCCAGATGGAGGAGCAGCTGGCAGAACAGCAGGCTCGGCTGCGGGAGCTGACAGACGCGAACGAGCGGCTGCAAGCGGCGGCCGCAGCCGCCGCTGCCGCCGGGCCTGCGGCGGAGGCTGCGGCGGCTGAGGCCGCGGCAGCGGCGCAGGCTGCAGCGGCGCAGCAGGAGCTGTCGGAGCTTCGGGCGCAGGTGGAGCGGTATGCTCATGCCGCCGAGAAGCTGTCCACCGAACTGGGTGCTGCGCAGGAGCAGGCAGACGCTGCTGCCGCTGAGCTGGCGGCGGTACAGGCAGAGGCTGCAGCACAGCTGGCGGCGGCACAGGAAGCGGCTGCGGCAGAGCTGGCGGCGGCCCGGGTGGCGGCGGACGCAGAACTGGCAGCGGCGCATGAGACGGCGGCCGCTGAGCTGGCGGCGGCTCAGGAGGGCAACTTTTCCCTCATTGGAGATTACAAGCAGCAGATGGACGACATGAGGGAGGCCCTTGAGGCGCAGGCGGCGCAGCTGCAGGCGCAGGCTGCCCAGCTGGCGGCCAGCCAGGCGGGCAGCCAGCGGTCGGAGGAGCAGCTGGTGGCGCTGTCAACCCAGCTGGCGCAGCAGCACCATGAGGCGGAGGAGCTGCAGGTGGGCCCTACTCCTCAATCTTTGGGTTCAGTAGGTCTAGTGGGTGAGGGTGTGGGCGGAGCAGGCAACAGGGGGAGGCTGGAGGTAGCGGGGTTTCCCCACGAGTGGGCCCCTCGCCCTGAGTGCCCGCCTCCCCTCTTGCCGCCCCCCTGCCAGGCAGCTCACCCCTCCTCAGCCTGTTGCTTCGCTTGCATGCTGAGCAGGCCAAGCAGCTGAGCTGAGCCCCCGCATGAGGCACACACCAACCAGCTGCCCTCTCCCTAATGCATCCCTTCTGCAGTTCTGTTCAAGCAAGCCTCCCTGGCCCCTCTATTGCTTGCTTCATTAGCGTTTGCTTGTGCCTGGTTCTTGCTTGCAGGCTGAGCTGGCCAAGCAGCGGGAGCTGAATGCCCGCATGAGGCATGAGCTCGCTGAGCAAGCAGCTGCCGCCGAGGAGGCGGTGCAGGCGGAGGAGGAGGAGCACACGGCGCTGGCAGCTGCCCAGGCACGCATTGCTGAGCTGGAGGGGGCTGCTGAGCTGGCGGCCAGGCGCGCACAGGCGGCGGAGGAGGAGGCGTCTCGGGTGGCCAGCCAGGCGGCTGAGGCGGCGCAGGCGGCGGCGTCGGCCGAGGCAGGACTCCAGGTGGGCAGGAGGGAGGACAGCAGTGGCACGCGATGCTGCTTCAAGTGTGCGGTACAGGGTTGGGCGAGCGGACATGCTTGCCTGCTTGCTGTGCGGGGGCCGGGCTGGAGCGTTCCCTTGCAAGGCTACCTGCCTGCTTGCCCGCCCGTCCGCCCGCCTGCCAAGGCCTCCCAGCTTCAGCTCCCTTGCTTACGCTGCACACCCCTTAGCTGTTGCCCACCTTCTGGCTTGGTTTGGCTCGGCTTGCAGGAGGAGGTGCAGCGGCTGGCAGAGATGGTGGCTTCCCTGCAGACTGAGCTGCGCTCCAGGGGAGAGGCGGACCTGGTGAGGGGGGGAGGGAGGTGGGCAGACGGCAGGGAAGCAGGTGGCAGGGAGGGAGGGGGGAGAGCAGGTGGCAGGGGAAGCTGGAGGCGGGGAGCCAGGCGGCAGGGAAGCAGGGTGGGAGGCGGTGCTGCCTGGTCCTGTGTGCTGTAATGGACGCTGCTGCGCTGTTTGCCATGGCACAGGCCGGGGGGGAGTGCAGGCTGGCTGTAGAGTTTGCGCGCTCACAACTCCCGCCCCCTTCTTGGATCGTGCTTCGATGTGCTGTGCTGTGCCTGCTGTGCGCCCAGGCGGAGCATGCTGAGCTGGCGTCGCTGCGGGAGGCGTACGAGGCCGCTAGGTGAGCTCCCTACCGCTCCACCCCTCCTCCAGCTTCTGCTGCTGCCGTTGCTGCCTGCCTTGGGATGCTGCTGCCACAGCTGTTGCCGCCCAAACCCTGCTGCTGCGGTCGCTGCCGGAGGTTGAGATGCCCCTGCCACCGCTGTTGCCGCCCAGGGCCCTGCCGAGAGGTGTGTTCTTCCAGCACTCGCCTCATTTCTCAGTCTCGTCTCGTCACGCAAGTCACCGTTGCTTACGAAAGTGCTTCCCGCTCCCTGCGGCCTGCACGTTCATTGCACAGGGCTGAGCTGGAGCGGAGCCGCCAGCTGGCGGAGCAGCAGGCTGAGGACATAGCACAGCTCAGAGAGGATGTGGCAGAGGCGGCGGCCGCAGGGCAGGCCCAGTCCGCTGCGCTCCTGGAAGAGCAGCAGGCGCTGCTCGAGGCGCTTCAGCAGCAGCTGGGAACTGAGCAGCGGGCACGCGAGGCGGCAGAGGCGGAGATTGAGGCGCGGCAGGAGCAGCTGGCAGCCCTGCTGGCGCAGCAGGAGCGGGAGGGCGGTGAGGCGGCGGCGGCGGCTGCCGCGCAGCTGGCAGCGCTGCAGGGGCAGGTGGAGCAGGCGCAGGCTGAGCTGGCGTACAGTCAGCAAGAGGCTGCCTCCCTGCAGCAGCAGCTGGCAGAAGCGATGGAGATAGCGGAGGGCGTGGAGCAGCTGCAGGCTGAGCTGGCGGGCAGTCAGCAGCAGGCTGCTGCCCTGCAGCAGCAGCTGGCAGAGGCAGCAGCAGCAGAGGGCGGCGCAGCTGCTTCGCTGCAGGAGCAGCTGACAACAGTGCAAGCTGAGCTGGCGACGGCTCATGCCGAGCTGGCTGCAAGCCAGCAGGAGGCTGCTGCTGCGGGGCAGCAGTTTGCAGATGCGGCGCAGGCAGCGGAGCAGCTGCAGGCTGAGCTGGCGAGCAGCAGGGAGGAGGCTGCCGCCCTGCAGCAGCAGCTGGCAGACGCAGCAGCTGCGGAGGGAGGTGCTGCAGCTGCGCTGCAGGAGCAGCTGACAGGTGTGCAGGCTGAGCTGGCGGGCAGCAAGGAGGAAGCTGCTTTCCTTCAGCAGCAGCTGGCAGCAGCAACGGCCACGGCACAAATGGCAGAGGAGCTGCATTCTGACTTGACAGCTGCGCAGGCTGAGCTGGCGGGCAGCAGGGAGGAAGCTGCCGCCCTTCAGCAGCAGCTGGCGGCAGCGGCAGAGGCAGAGGGTGGCGCAGCCGCTGCACTGCAGGAGCAGCTGGCTGGCTTGCAGGCTGAGCTGGCGGCGAGCAGAGAGGAGTCTGCTGCCCTGCAGCAGCAGCTGGCAGACCAGGCAGCTGCCGAGGGCGGCGCAGCTGCCGCGCTGCAGGAGCGGCTCAATGCAGTGCAGGCTGAGCTGGCGGCAGCGCAGGCTGAGCTGGCAGCGGCGGCTCAGCGGAGCGAGGAGGCGGAGGCAGAACTGACGGCCAGGGCGGACGAGGCAGCTGGGCTCCGGCAGCAGCTTGAGGAGGAGTCTGCTCGGCAGGGTCAGGAGGGGGCGGCTGCGGCTGCGGCACAGCAGCAGGCAGCAGAGGTGGGTGAGGAGCTGGCAGCGCTGCAGCAGCAGTATGCTGAGCAGCTGGCCGCAGCCGAGGCAGCCGCACTGGCCCTGCAGCAGGCCGAGGTGGCGGCAGCAGAGGCGCAGCAGGCGGCGGCGGTGGCGCAGGCTCAGCTGGCGGCCCAAGCGGCCGAGGCAGCCGCTCTGCAGCAGCAGCTGGAGGAGCAGGTTGCCGCAGGCGAGGGCGCTGCTGCAGCAGAGGCTGAGGCGGCGGCTTTGAGGGGGCAGGCTGCTGAGCTGGCGGCGCAGCTGGCGGAGCAGCAGGCTGCGCTGGAGGCGGCGGAGCAGGAGAAGGCCCACTATGCCTCAGAGCTGGAGGTGCTGATTGAGCAGACGGAGGGGATGATTGCTGAGAAAGCGCAGGTGGGGCGGGGGGGACAGGCGGGTGTGGTAGGTTGTCCTGGCGGGGTTGGCCCGGTGTTTTGGGCGCCCCTTGTGGTGGCTGAGAAAGCGCACGTGGGTCGACGACGGGTGATCCCGTGGGAGGAGGGCCAGGTGTTTGGTGGGCTGCTGAAACCAGTGTGGGGACTGCCGTTGGGTTTGTGCACCGAGGTCATGCATGCCGTACCGTTGACATGCATGTTGTGCCCGCCTCTCTTCTGAGGGGCAATTTTGCCAACTGCCCCAAGTTTCCCCGGCAAGGCCTCCCTGCTGCAGCACGTGTGACGCGGTGCCTTGTACCCCCCCCCCCCCCCCGTGTGCCGCCCCGCCTCCCCCTGCAGCTTGAGCAGCAGCAGGGCGAGCTGGCCAGCCAGGCCGAGGATGCAAATGCGCGCTGTGCCGTGCTGCAGGTGCGTGCTTCTGGGGGTGCAGGGGCTGCAGCTGATGAGAGTCGGTCTGCCCTCTCCTCCTGTTTGGCATGCACTCTCCGCACCTGCCTACCGCTGCCCAACCGTGATGAAACAACACTCACAGCCCACCGTTGTCTGCCCTCTCGCCCCCAAACAGGAGCGCGTGGCGGCGCTGGAGGCTGCCGCGGCGGCCGCCGGCAGCGGCGCTTCCGAGCAGCTGGCTGCCCTGCAGGCCGACCTTGCAGAAATCCTGACCTCCAGGGATCGGGTGACTCTGGAGCGTGATGCAGCCCAGCAGCAGGCAGCCGAGGCTCGGCAGCAGGCAGAGGAGCTGCAGCGCCAGCTGGCAGAGGCAGCAGCGCTGGCAGCGGGCGCCTCGAAGCGCCTGGCTGCCTCGGAAGCCGAGGTTGCGGCGGTGCGCACGCAGGGCGAGGCAGCGGCAGCAGAGGCGGCGCAGCTTGCGGAGCTTGCGGGCGTGGCGGAGCAGCAGCAGGCGCTGGCAGAGGCGCTGCAGGCACAGAATGAGGTGCTCGCTGCCAGGTTGGCGGAGCTGGAAGCGGCGGCGGCGGCAGGGGCGGGGGGCAGCGCCCAGGCAGAAGCCGTGCTGGGGGATCTGCAGCGGGAGAACCAGACCCTGCAGGTGGGTGCCCGCCCGCCTCCCCGCCTGCGCCCGTGTGTCAAGCGTTAGCAGCGGCGTGAGCACATGGCTGCACTGGCTGGCTCTCGACGGTGGAGGGTTCGTACCAGCACCAGCTGCCGGTGCCCGGGGGGAAGGGGGGCTCAGCGCCATCGCTGCCATGCCCTCGTTTCAACAGCTTGAGACTTGGTCGCTTGAAAGTAGCTGCCGCTCACTGCCTCCCCACATGCCCTCTTGCAGGCAGCCGTGGCAGAATACAGCGCCCAGGTGCAGCAGTGGGCATCGCGCGTGCAGCAGTTGGAGGCAGCCGCAGCTGCCGGGGCCAGCCCCGGCCCTGCCTCTGGCGGCGATGCGGTGGCACGGCTTGCGGCCATGCAGCAGCAGGCGTCGGAAGCAGAGGTGCAAGTCACCACGCTGCAGGCAGAGAACAGAGCGCTGCGGGAGCAGGTGCGCGCCGGGGGCGGAGCCTGCACCGGGATGGCGGCAGCATGGCTCGCTGCATGCAGTTGCCTGTATTCGATCAGGGGCAGGGGCATGGCATCTCTCGTGCTTGCCTGCCTGTAGAGGCCGCGTCACCATCCCCCACTGGGTTCTCCACAGTCCCTCGGTCCCTCCACTTCCTCCTCCCTCTGTTCCCCAGTCCCTTTGCCCTCTCACTTCTTTCTCACTGCCTCCCTGGGCGCAGGTGGAGGCGGAGCAGCGGCGCGTGAGCGAGGTGGAGACTTATTACAAGCAGCGCGCTGGCGGACAGCAGGTGCGCCGGGCTGGAGGCACGGAAGGGCTGGGCTTAGGGTTGTTCTGTCTGTGAAATGGCAGCCCAAAACGGCTTGCTTCCTTTGCATGCATTGCCCCTGAGCTTGGGTGGTGTGCCCAGCGGCCAGGCTGCCGGCAAGCACCAGAGCCTGCGCCGTTGTCGAGCGCGGAAGCCAGCCATAAGCATGCCCGTCCCCCTCTGCCCGCCCGACGCGTCATGTGACCCTGCCGTGGTGCTGCCTTCCCGCCGCCGCCGCCGCAGGGCGCGTCCACCAGCAAGAAGCATGAGGACGATTCGTATGACGTGGAGTCGGCTGCGCTCACAGGCAAGCTGTGTTTTATAATCACACGCCCAGTCAAGGAATTGCGTCACAATTGTATCAACAGGCGGCAGGGGCGTGAGGGATGCTCCCTTGGAGACCACCTCTCTCTTGCTGGTGTGTCGCCAATTGCCGGCCTGCCAGAGCACTGCAGCTGAGTTGGCTGCCGCCCATAATGCGCTGGCCCTTGCCCCGCAGGCGGCGGCACCGTGTTCAAGCCGCTGGCAGGTGTCGTGCGCTCCCTGCCTGCACCCTTCAGGTTGGCGCACCTCCTTCCTGCCATGAGTTGCGAGCTGCCTGCTTGCTCTGTGGGTGCCTGCTCATCTTCCCAGCCGACCAAACGCTCAGAAACAGCAACAAAGCCTGCCCTCCTGAGTAGCAAAGCAACAGCTCGTACGCACGCATGTGCTGCCTGCCTGCCTGCCTGTTTTCAGTCCGCAGCTGCCAAGCGCGCTGCCCAGCTGGCATCCCCTGAAAGCCCCTGTCTCCCGCTACCATCCCGTCTTCCCGCCATGCCCTGCAGCGCCCAGGCCTTGGTCAAGGGAGCCACCCAGCTGGACCGAGCGGCAGTCGCGCTGGACCAGGCGCCACGCATGCGTGCCGCGCTGGCCCTCTACTTCCTCCTCCTGCACGCCTTTGCCCTGCTCTTCTGAGCAGGGCCCGGCTCTTGCGCTGTTCCCGGCTGTTCCTTGCTCTGGTCCTCCGACCAGCCATCCCTTGCCCTGCCACTCACAGCCCAGCATTGCCCGGATGTCATGTCCATGCCCGGCCTTGCACACCCTAGTTCCATGCCGTCATTCGCCGCACGCCCGGCATTGGATGTAAGCGTCGCGGATGCATCAACAGGACAGCATTGGCTGCAGGGTTGGCAAAGCGGTGCAGAGCAGGTGCAAAGCACGGAACCTCGGACGAGCACACTTTCTTTCTTTTAACACCCGCATTCCCCGCCGGCACTCTTGCATTCCGACTCCTGTCTCGCAGCGGCAGTCATGCATGTGTAACTGAGTAGCGTCGAGGGCTGGGTCTGGGGAAGACATGCACACATGTCAAAGAGTGGCAGGAGCGCTCCTGCCAAGTCAGCAGCCAGCTCCCAGCACAAGGGCAGCACAGGGCACTGTTGTACTTCAACATGCCGGAGCTCTTGAAATGATGGGGCAGAAAGGGAGGCGGGAGGGAGGAACACCGGGAATCCGAAAGGGACGGGATGTAGGCGGACGTGGTGCCAGCGAGTGCAAGCAGGAGGGGCAGTGGGCCCCAGGCGGAGCACCGCGCGGTACTGCGGCAGCACAGAGCGGCCCGATGACAAATAACCTCCAGGGCCGCAGCGAGCGAGGTGAGCTGCTGATGCCGCCGCCTCCTCAACTCCCGCTCCATGTAGCTGCTCGCGTCACGACGGCATGCTGAGCATACACAGGCGCCGGTGCATGGAGCAGTAGAGCATGCTGCGGCACCTCTCGGCGCGCCCCCTGTATCTCTGCATTGCCTGCGGCCATGGACGTGTACTGGGCTGTTGCTGGCACCGCCAAACTTGTGTGCGCCGCCAGCTGAGGTGGCGCCAGCGCTGCGCCAGCGAGAACGGCAGCCGCGTTGTTGGTCGGGAAATGGAGGCTGCATCACAATCATTACTGGATTTAACCTTCGCCTGACGTCATTCGGCCTTCAAGGGTGAAGGATGGCCCGTGTGGTGCCTCTGGACGAGCTTTCGAGCTGGATATGCGCGTCGCGGCAGCGGGCAGCGGTCCCACAGCGGCCCAACGCGTCCGGCAAGTCTTGGAAAGGCTAGTAGACCCGGTTGTAGTTTTCATCGCCTGTTTTTTCGGCATCACCGCACTGGTCACTAGCTTGCTGGTCTGGTTGATCACCATGAACCCGCCAATTGACGACGATGCTTGCTCCGAGAGCTTCAGCACAGTCATACCATTGTCCTGCGGCGTCGCTGAGCCCAGGCAAGTTGTTGCGTCGCCCCTACAGCACAGCATGCGCAGCGCCAGCGCCAGCGCTGCCTGCCTGCTTGCGGCCAGTACAAAATATTCTGCTTGCGGCCAGTACAAAAGATTCTGATCAAAGTGCTGTTGATGGTTGTGAAATGCAGGCCACAGTACCTGTGCCCGCCGGGATGCCATGACGCGCTTCTGGACATGATTCATCACGACTGCGTGTGCCAGGGAGGGCGGCTGGCGGGCCGCATAGCGTCGGCCATCAGCAACAGCACCTCATACACCGCTGACACACTGTGAGTGTGGCGGGGCGCTGGTGCTGGTGCTGTGACGCGACCTGAAAGTTGCATGCATACTACACCGTTTCAAAAAGCGGGGGGGTGGCGGGGCGTAGCCACCCCACATGTTAAAAGTATATGGCCCCCCACCCCCATCACCCTTCCTCATTTCATGCATGCATGCATACAGTTCATTGGCAAGGGAGGAGCGGGGGAGGGGGGCATGTGCACGCCGGGAGATGGTGCAGGCTGCATGACGGCTGCAACCCGTGGCACAGCGCTGGCCGGCACCTGCCTGTGTAGGGTGCAAGTGCGAGGAGGCTGCTTTCAATGTGAGACCGGCTTTGCTTCCCTTCCCCCCACCCCCACCCCGCCCCCGCAGCAAGGAGCTGTTTTACGCTTGCCAGCTGCCCAAGTGCCGGTAGTGCGCACATGTGTGACATTCGGGCCGAGCTGGCAAGGCGGCTGCAGGCATTGCCATGCCAGCTTACAACAGTACCCTCCTCCCTCCCCTTCTCGCCTGCCGTGCCGTGAGTGGCTTCACAAACAATGCAAATGCCTCTACCCGCCTTGCTGCTACTGCAGCTGCCTGCTGCCCGGCCGTGCACACTGTTCAAACTGTGGCTTGGTAGCAGAACTTCCCTGCGCTGCTTGTATGTGCCCTGCATTGCACCGTTGTATGGAGTCCCTAACTTGTGAGCACTCTCTTTGGCAGCACGACTGCCCAATGCCGTGCACCCCAGCCGCCTCCCACGCCTTGAGTGGCTCGCGTGCGAGCCTTGCATAGCACCCCTTGTAACTGTCGGCACGCTGTGCCACACTTGCTGCTGCTGCCACGGGTAGCGCCACCATCGCTGGCAACGCCATGTTGGGCTGTTGGGCCTGACGGATGAAGGGCCGCTGCTGCTGCTGTGAGCCTGAAAGCACTGTGCAGCTGCTCACGGGAGCGGCAGAGCACACGTGCACAAGCCGGGAGCATCCCACGCAAGAGTGCGCCCCCGAAAGCGGCAGGAGCGCTCCCAACAGGGGTCAGCCAGAGACCCTGCTTGAGGGGAGCGTGGGGCACTGCCCACCTTGCGTAGCCCATTCCTTGAGTGAACAGGAGCCAACCCAGACGTGCACCTGGCATACACAGCCTGACACAGCACCACCAGCATGAACAACCATGAACTAGCAGGCAAGCAGGCAAGGGCCGGGCAAAGACACTCGAGGCAGGAGCCCCCAGCTGTTGCAACAGTACCGCGCGGGTCTGTGCTCTTTCCATTGGGAGGGGTGGTGTTAAAGAACACCAGTGGTTTGTGAAGAGGCTTGCGTGCCAGGCGGCAGCCAACGCTTACGCACCGAAGCCGTACAGAGTGCGGCCCTGGCGCTTGAGCGCGTAGACCACGTCAAAGGCGGTCACGGTCTTGCGGCGGGCGTGCTCGGTGTAAGTCACCGCGTCGCGCACAACGTTCTCAAGGAACACCTTGAGCACGCCGCGGGTCTCCTCGTAGATCAGGCCGCTGATGCGCTTGACGCCGCCACGGCGGGCCAGGCGGCGGATGGCGGGCTTGGTGATGCCCTGGATGTTGTCGCGCAGCACCTTGCGGTGGCGCTTGGCGCCGCCCTTGCCCAGGCCCTTGCCGCCCTTGCCGCGTCCAGACATGGTTGGTTGGTTGAGGAGTGGTGTGTGGTGGAAGGGTGAGGAGAATGGGGAGACCTGGCTGGGTTTTATGGTGCGGCGGCGGAGCGGTGAGCGCTTCAGGGCAGCAAGCGCGCCCATCGATCCGGAGTACAGGCAACTGTGGCTGGCAGCCACCCCATCGAAACAGCTTCAAACAGCAGCAGCCGACAGCGGGCGGCAGGCGGGGCCCCGGATGGGTGGGCGCGCTCACAACGTGCTTGCATCGGCTGTCGCAGGCTGCGCTGCGAAGCACAGAGTGTGATCGCAAAGCACAACCTGCCGCCAGGCAGCCAGACAGGCGGCAGCATACAAGAGGGCCGGCCCCGCTGCCAACCCTCACCCCTCAACTCCCTCTCACCCTCTCCACACCCAACTAAGGCACCATGGCCCGCACTAAGCAGACTGCCCGCAAATCCACCGGCGGCAAGGCGCCCCGCAAGCAGCTGGCCACCAAGGCCGCCCGCAAGTCGGCCCCCGCCACCGGCGGCGTGAAGAAGCCCCACCGCTACAGGCCCGGTACCGTGGCGCTGCGCGAGATCCGCAAGTACCAGAAGTCCACGGAGCTGCTGATCCGCAAGCTGCCCTTCCAGCGCCTGGTGCGTGAGATTGCCCAGGACTTTAAGACCGACCTGCGCTTCCAGTCCAGTGCCGTGCTGGCGCTGCAGGAGGCCGCCGAGGCCTACCTGGTGGGCCTGTTTGAGGACACCAACCTGTGCGCCATCCACGCCAAGCGCGTCACCATCATGCCCAAGGACATCCAGCTGGCACGCCGCATCCGTGGCGAGCGCGCGTAAGCGTGCTAAGCCTCGACCTTGTGCACAGTGACACAAAACCCCACCGGTGTTATTCAACACCACCCCTCCCACTGGAAATATCACCAAAAGCCGTGCCGTGTGTTGCATTGGCTGCCTCCTGGACCGGTGTTTGACCTGGCGTGGCGTGCACCAGCGCAGAACGGGTATGCTGCTTGCATGCGTGGGTTGCTTCGCATTGCTTGGTGTGCTGCCTGCCGCAGTGCTGTAACCCCATACACTCAACTTGCACGCCGGCATCTGCCCTGCAGACGCATGCACCGGCAGAACAAGCGGGTGCAGTGCACCCAGCCACTGGAGCTGGGTGCAGCATGGCTGCCGCAAATGCCTACATTAGCGCCGGCACCAGGGAGGTGGGCACCGGCAGGAGCACCAGACTGCTCTCCTCCAATGCCCTACATGCGCCATGCTGCCGGACCTGCCACCTTGCTCTCAAGCCGGTTGGCAGCTTGTGACTCGCATTCAATGCAAGTGAATGCTCACTAGGAAGCGCTGCACATGATGAGGGGGGCACCGGCATGCAAGCTAGGCAGGTGTGCATGCACAGCGGCGCAGGGAGGGCAGCAGGCAGGCACCAGAGAAGGGGTGGGAGGGGTGGTGTCGAATAACGCCAGTGGGTTTGGGGGAGAAGGTTGCCAGGCAGTGTGCTGGGGGCGCTTAAGCCTCAGCCTTCTTGCCGGTCTTCTTGGGCAGCAGCACGGAGCGGATGTTGGGCAGCCCACCGCCCTCAGCGATTGTCACGCCCGCCAGCAGCTTGGACAGCTCCTCATCGTTGCGCACCGCCAGCTCAATGTGGCGGGGGATGATGCGGGTCTTCTTGTTGTCGCGGGCGGCGTTGCCCGCCAGCTTTAGCACCTCGGCGGCCTGGATGGGCAGAGGCAGGCGGGAGCTGTACCAGGAAAGCAGGCAAGTGACCGGCACACCCCACCACAGCGGGGCAGCATGTGTGCGTCCCGCCTGCCTGCCTGCGCCTGCCTGCCCCGCCCAGCACCCCCCGGAAGTGGTGCTCCCCTTGTCCTGCCTGCACCGCCTTGCCTGCGTGTGCCGTGCGTACGCAGAGCACAGGGCTTCCGGCGCCTTGTCCACAGTTGGCAGCCGTACGAGCAGCGACTGCGGCTGGCGGTGCGGGCGGGCGATGCTCGTGCCGCCTTCCCAGCCTGTTCAGCGCACGAGTGATGGCAGTGCTGCCGTCCCAAGGCGGCGGCTGTTGCGTACCTCCCGGCGTCCAGCACCAGGGCCCCAAGCTGGAAGGGCCGGCATGCAAGCCAACACTCAGTGTCCCTTTTGCCCTGCCCCCTGCCATGGCCGCCGTGCCCAGCCCTTCCCCAAGCCCAGCCCTGGGCTTTGCTGCCTCCCCACAGCCTTCCAGCAGGTTCATAGGAGTGCACAGTCTAGTAGGATTAAAATGGAAGTATGTGGCAGGGTTGATCAACTCGATTGGGAAGAACAGGACATCCATGTGGGCGCTCAGTGCACTCAAGAAAAGCCGAAAAACGAGCTTGTGGAAAGGAGGTGGGAGAGGGGGAGCAGTAGTAAGGGGAAGTAGAATCAAAGTGGGTTGATGTAACCGTATTTTATTAGACAGGAACAGCTTCAGTCAACGGTCCTGAGCTTCACACACTCGGTGCTCATGAGAGCGGGCAGAAAGGCGGGCTGGAAAACTGAGTGCAGTGGGCAATTTCTGAAAGGGCCGTAGAGGGGTGCAGGGAGGTTGAGGGTTTTCAGTTGGGGTTGGGTGGGGTGCTGCAAGGCTGGACGGCGCTCACGCCATGTCCTTTGCCCCGTCATCCAAACCGGTCATGCTGGGGCCGGCCTGGTTGCCGCTGACGCCCGCCAGCAGCATGAGCAGGAAGTTGCCAGCCATGACGATGATCAGGCCCGCGGCGGCGGTGTTGGCGCGGGTGTCGGCGCCGTCGGAGCCGGGCAGGGCGCCACGGGCGGCCAGCACGCTGCAGGGGGGGCAGCAGGGGTGGGGAGGAAGCGGGGCAGAAGGTGAGGTGAAGAAGAAGGAACGGGATGCAAGGCGCAAAGCTTGGGCGCGCAGCGGGTTGCTGCTTGCTGGTTGCGAGGTGCGCGGCCGGCCGGCCGGCCGGCCGGCCCATGCTGCTGGCAACGGCGGGCTGCTGCTGGAGCCAAAGGAAGACACCCTTGGCTCGGTGACAGGCAGGCAGGCAGGCAGGCACGGCGCCCAATACTCAGTAGGCTGGTGCCACATCCAGCACCCAACCACTTTCCCCTGCCTCCGCCCTCGCCAACCGCAGACCAAAAGGGACACCAGGGAGGCCTCCAGTGACGACGGCATCACATCCTGCGGCCGATGGCGACAGCCACCCCCCTCTCTTCCCCACCTCCCCCGCACCCCACTCACTCGTTGGTCAGCGGGATGAGGACGGCGGTCACGGTGGCCAGCATGGCGGTCACTGTCTGCTTCCAGTTGCGGTAGGGGCCCACCACCAGTGCATACAGGGTCACAAGCAGGGAGAAGACCTCCAGAGAACTGCACAAGGGGTGAAGGGAGGGGCACGCGGTGAGCGCACTGCCGGAAGCGGAGCCAGCGGCGGGGTGGGGGCGGCAGGCGGCTTGCTGGGCAGGCTGGCGGGTGGGCAGGCAGGTGAGCTAGCCAGCCGCTGTTGGGGCAAGCAGTGAGCTGCCCACTGCTGCTGAGTGATGGCAGGGGTTGTAGTATCCCAGAGCGGCCCCTGCATGCCCCGCCGCTCAGCGCTTGGCGCGTTGGCACCCCAACCCCGATCCACTGCCACACGTGGCCCAGACAGGACTCACATGGCGGTCCAGGCGAGCTTGTAGGGCGCCGGGAAGGGGGACCCCGCATCCTGCACCCATGAACAGGCAAGCAGGGTGTTGGCGGTGGCAGCAGCGGGTGGCTGGCAGGCGCACAGAAGGCGGCGGGTCACCCAGCGGTGGCGCTGGCGCCGGCAGCTTCCCGCCGGCACCTGCGCAGTCCTTTCTGCGGCTTACCGAGCTCAGTGCGGCTACAGCGCCGATCAGTACCACGCCACCGCCCAGAGTGAGCGCCCAAGCGGCGAGGTTGGCGGCGTGAGGAGCGTTCATCTTTTCTGGTTCGGGAGGCTGCTGCAGGCGAAGGGCAGCTCATGCCACTCAGCGGAAGGCTGCGGGGCGCAACGTCACAACCCACTCACATTCCCTAGGCAGCCTCCATTGAAGGTGCGCACTCGTGAAAGCAGGTGCGCACCGGAAGCCGGCACCGCACCGCAACCCACCTGAGGCTGGGGAGAGGAAAATCGGAAACTGTGATGTGCTGAATTGGGATCTGTGGACGCATAAATAGCGATGGCGGAGAGATGGTAGTTGATAGCAGCTACCACTGGCCTACCATCCTGGGTAGCTTCCGGGGTACTACGGCGCGATGACCATCTTGTGACAGTGGGAAGCAGGGCCCCGCTGGGCCTGGTAGCAACACTACTACCACTGGCCCACCACCAGGGGAACTACACCCCGCCTACCATCTGAGTGCTACCGCCTGGGCACCCAGCTGGGTATGCTGCTATCATAGCGCCTGCCACTGGGTACTGCAACCCGTGCAGCTTCTGGCGCGGGCGTGGGTGGACCACACCAGGGCTGTGCCCACCGGCGGCCTGCCTGCCTGCCGCCTGGCTGTCGGCTGGGCGGGGGTGTTTGTGTGGGCAGTGGGGGTGTTTGTGCTTACCGGCTGCCCGCCCACCTGCCTGGCTGCGTTGCTTGGCATGCCTTGCTGCCTGCCTGCGTCGCTTGCACCGCTGCCTGCCTGCCTGCATGGCAATTGGCCCTCCTGGTCCAGGAACGCAGCCGATTGTACCGAGCTCACAGCAGGCCTGCACAGAGCCTGCTTGGGCTGGCGCCCATCGTGGGTGCGGTGCGACGGTCGGCGGCGGCGCTGCCCCGCCCCGGCTGATTGTCCGCCAGGGCAGGCGTCGGGGCAGGCGGGGAGTGGTCCGTCATCAGGCTGCCTGCAGCTGTCGGGCAAGTGGCTGGGCCAGCCCTCCAGTCCCACCACGGTGCACCACTTCCGACATGCTCATTTGTGCAGTACCATGCACCCTCCCTACCCTGTGATTGAAGCTCCCGCCGTGACAACCCCCGGGCCAAGCCAGCCGCTGCACCGCCCATCCATCTGAAATGCATACACCTGGGTTCGGTGCTGCCAGTGTCAAGGTATGTTACATAGCAATGTTTAACAAACCAGTGTTCACCATGCCAATGGAACCATCCATCAGGCAGGCAGGCAGATACAGCAGCAACAGGGGCATCGGCGCAAATCTGTGGGCGTCCTAGATTGCAGTAACAAAGGTGGTGTTTGGTTCAGAGCAAAAGGGAGGGGTCAGAAGAGAAGGAGGGGCAGCACACGGAGGGCTGGGGGAGTGCAAGAGGGGATCAACCCAAATTGCAGGGATGGGACGGATGGACAGAGCACCGCACGGGCAGGCGCACTGCGCCTGTAGGCAGGGAGCCTGCAAGCTAGCCCCGCATCTGCTTGTGGCAGTGCTGGTGGGGTGTTGAGCAGTGCGGTAGCGTGAGGGCGGGCCCAAGAGGATGCACTTGAAATGGGAGCGGGGCTGTCAGGCAGGCAGGAGCCGCCACGCTCAGGGCTTATACATTGTAAACCCAGAGAGCAGGCGCTGAGCATGGGTGCCCAGCAGGTACCCCTCCTCCTCATCAAAGCCCAACCAGTCGAGGCAAGGCCCCAGCAGGCGACTTGAAGACGCGCTCAGGGGGAGCGGGGGGAGGGCGCCTCGGTGACGCAGGTGCGAGGGGTGAAGGCTGCCACGGAGGCAGAGTCGCTGCGGGGGGGAGGGGTGGGGGGTGGGGCAGGGGAGGGACACACATGCAGCTTGCTGGGGGAGGAGCACATTGGCGCCTCTACAACTACTAGCTGCCACCCGGCAGGCGGCCGGGCGTCCAGGCGGGGGTGGGCCGCCGCCTGGACGCCCGGGCGCCGGCCCTGCCAGTGTTGCTGACCCCATGCAGGGCGGCTGCCCGCCCACCCCTGACAGCCGCGCATGAGGGCCGCCTTCAAACACCTGGACCCAAAATGGGGTACACGCACCTGCCGGCGTTGATGATGCCCTGCTTGGCGCCCTGCTTCTGGATGCCCCGCAGCCGGCGCCCCACGGCGCCAAAGGTGGGCCGCTTCACCGCCGGCGCCCCGATGCAGGCCTGCACCAGCGCAGCCAGCTCGCGCTGCGCCTCCAGCAGCGCCTCCATGCCTGCACAGGGTGTGTGGGAGGGGAGGGGCCTTGTCTTAAGAAAAGAAAAATGAAAGAAAGAAATACTAACGCGGGTCACGCTGCGCCTCCAGCACCGGCTCCGTGCCTGCGCAGGGTGTGTGGGAGGAGAGGGGTCCTTGCTTGTACAGCACAGCACGGCCCCTTCCTTCAGCCCCCAAGTCCTCTCCAACGCCCATCCACACTGTCCTCTCCAAGTCCCCACCACCCAGTCCTCTGAAAGTACACCCCCCGGATCCCCCCGAACCCCACTTGCCCATGCACTGCACCATGTGTACCCCGCTCCTCCCCTCCCTCCTCCCCGCCTCCCTCGTCCCCCCCCCCCCCCCCCCCCCCCCCCCCCCCCCCCCCCCCCCCCCCCCCCCCCCCCCCCCCCCCCCCCCCCCCCC
>JAPTJF010000642.1:0-25170 GCA_029339195.1 Micractinium sp. NFX-FRZ
TTCGCCCGGGTGTGGTTGGAGCTCTCTGGCGCCTCAACAAGCTGCCTAGAGGCGTTGCTTCAAAACTGAGCGAAAAACGGCTAAACTCTCGCACTGCTTTCATTCTCTACCGTTTGGTGCATCACTTAAGGGCAAGCCCCGCCAAAGGGATACTGTATTGGTGAAATGGCGGGATTAGCGATCACCCACGGCGTGCGGGAAAACGGTCGGCCGACGGCGACAGGCACTGGTGGGTGCAGCAGCTTTTGCATCCAGCTGTTGGCTCACTTATACCTACTTAGAGACCTTAGATGTCATCAGAAGGGCCAATGCGAGCTGGAAAAGCTCGCAAACAAGAGCTGGTAGATGCTGCCTACGCCTGCCAGGCGGGCGGGCGGCAGCCGCCTGGCTGAGCCTGGCTGCAACGGCGAGCCGGCGGTTGCCTTCAAATTGCTTCTAGATCGTTCCCGCTAGCGTTTGGCAATGAGTCGGGCGCTGTGGGCGCCCTATCCGCTGATGCGCGCCATGTGTGCCTGCGGACCGTGTAGCGAGCCCAAACAACTATCAGATGACTACATTTGAGGTGTTGACAGCTCCAGAAGCGAGCTGACTAATGGAGAGCATGACTTGGCCCGAATGTGAGGGGGGCTGTCGATAGGCCCCTGCTTTTGGAGGTTTACAGTCTGATAGTCCCCTCTGGGTAGGACCACACTGGCGGCCATCCTGCCAGCATACCTTTTTACCATTGTGCACGCTGAGATTGCCTCCAGAATACATGGATAGGGGTCAGCCGGCTAGCGGGCTCAGGCGCCACAGAAGCAGCAACTTGCAACCAATTGGTTCAACTTGATTCAGACAGAGCCCCACACACACTCCTTCCCAGCCTCTCTGGCGGCACCAGCTGTTACAGAGGCGCAGCCAAACTGCGCAGAAGCAAAGACAGGGGAGGAGTGGAGCATAGGGGGCGGTGCAGGGAGCGACGGCAGCCGCTGGTGCAAGCCGGGCGGCGGCCGCTGCGGGCGAGCGCCTCAACACGCATGGTGGCCATGGGTGATGCAAATGCCCATGTTGTGGCCGGCCTTCTGTTACAGCCCACGTGGTCCAAGTCAGCTGCACATTAAAAAGGGACACGACGCGGCAGGTGGATATTGATGCGAGAGGAGTAGAACGCGCGGCCCTAGCTGTAGCACTCCGGCACCGCCAGCCCACCTGGCGCCTGCGCCTTGACCACAGCGCGCCCAGCAACGGTGGGCTGGACGGCATCGCCCGCCTGTTCTCCACTCCCATGAGCGAGGCGGACCTCTTTTCGGCGCTGCAGGTAAGCCCGCTGCACCTGCTGCGCACGGCACCAGGCTGATCCAGGCGTTTTTGCTGGCAGGTCGTGCTGCTGCGTTTGTCGTAGCTAAAAAACAAGGCAACCGATGGTTCATGTTTGGCAAGCGGTCGCCGACTGCCTGCCTGTCTGCCCAACTGGCTCTGTCGTTTCCGCACTTGCACCTGACTACTTGCTTGCTTGGATGCTTGCTTGCTCTGTGCAAACCACCCATCCCCATGCCCCTCCCACCCGCCATGCCCCCGTGCCTCCTCCGGCCCTGCTCCCCACCCCCAGCCCCCTTGCCCCTTGCTCCACCCCCTTCCCCCTCGCCGCTCCCACTGCAGTGGCTTGCCAGGCTGCATGCAATGGACCCATCCCAGCTGGAGGCAGTGCTGGGGTCTCCCATGATGCGGGACGCAGCAGCCGGCGCCCAGCCCCCTGGCAGCCTCGGCAGCGCCAACCACGGGCCCGGGGGAGCGGCGGGGGGCATGCCAGGGGGTGGCCGACCGTAGTCACATGGCGGGCACGGGGCAGCACGCGCTGTGATGGCTATGCACGGAGGTTTCGAGGCGCGGGCAAGCAGATGGGGCGAGGCGGCAGGGCGGCCAGGCTGATGATTTCACGGCAAGCGGTAGACGATGGACAGTGGATCCGGCAAGGGAGGGGCCAAGAACGGCCAAGAGGAGTGCAGTTTAAACAAATTTGTGGGGGGTGACCACCCACTACCCGGTTCCACAGAAGTCTGCCGGAACAGTCGTCCCCCATGTGGGAAGCGGCTGAGCGGTGGGGCCGGAGCAAGGCCTGCAGCTGTTCCTGGCGGTCTCTTGTGAGCTATTGGAAATCAGCTCGCACATGCTCAACATCAACATGGGACATAAACGCTGGAATGCGCCACTACTTTCACCATGCGCCAGTGTGCTCGCTCACAATCACCCCTCCTTCCTGTGCATGCTGGCGGTCGCAATGCCTGCAAACGAAAGCCCTTTTCCCAGCAAACCTTATTCAAACAGGGGACTCGCCAAGTATGTTCAATCAATCAGTGTTGCAATGGGGTGGCACGCCTGCTGCAGTCAGAGGTCATAGAGCATGGCAAGGTGACAGATCTAGATGTGGTGGCAGTCCACCACCTGCATGCGGCCAGGTCAGCATGGGGTGCCGTAGCAGGGTTGCACGCTCCTTGATGCCCCAGGGAGCTCCCTGTCCACCAGTCCCTGCTCCCTTCTGGCTCCTGCCTCAGGATTGCTTGGCCAGTTCGGTTCCCCGCCTTTGTAGCGGGCCAAGAATTCAGTAAGAATCAGATGCCACCCAACCCTCCCAATCCTCTCTCCACCTTTGCAGCTCCACCCTCGCCTGCGTTGTTTTTCAAGTTGGTATGCTTCATGTTGTGATGTGTGGTGTTTGGCTGCCCCACAGTAACATCTCTGCCTCTGTTCTACCATTCTTGTTTCAACGCTCTCCTTTCCAGGTTTTCAGAAACCTAGGCATCTTTATCGCAAGATTCATTGCGGGTAAAAAGATGTAAAGCAAAAACAAGCAGATGCCATAATGCGTCGAAGCAAGATGCCATAATGCGTCGAAGCAACAAGAAGAAGCAACAGGAGAAGCACAGCGAGAAGCAAGCGCATTGAGGACAGGTAGCGGCAGTCACGACTGGCTGCCAGCTGCAGATGAACAATGGCTCGCAAGTGGACCAGCCGGTGGTGGCAGAAGGAGGCGGAAGTGTGTGTGGCTCTACCTAGAAGAGCAAAGACACGTGTGAGCAAAACCAAATAGATAAAGGTGGAACTGCATGTACTGCAAAGAGTCACGTGCTTGCGGGGTGTGGCAGTGCCGGATAGCGCGTGGGCAACAGAGTTTGCGGGGAGGAACGGATAGTGACATGGTAGAGACGCGCTCAGGCAGGGCAAAAAAACGTGTAGAGGCACTTTCGCAGTTGTAGGCACACTGCTCACAGGTGCAAAGAGCAGGTGGGTTGGCAAGCTGGGCAGGAGAGGCAGGGGAGGGGGTGGGCTGGCGGCCAGGCCGGCAGGGCATGGGTGCACTGGCGCTGTCAAGACTGCCTGCCTGACAGGCGGCTGCTGAGCCACCAGGTCAACGCCAGAATCCACCAGAAGATGAGTGCCCTGGTCTCGATTCCAGGCCCGCTTCCCAGCAAGAACGCAAGGCCCTGATTGACGCGGGAGTCTGCTCTCTCCAGCAGCCTCAGCAGCCGCGCACCAGGTGAGCCACGAGCGCGTGCCCGCCGCGCCCGCGCCGCTGGCTGCTGCCCTGCCGGTGCCGGCACATCGGGCACAGCAGGCGCAGCAGGCGCGGCAGGCGCGGCAGGCGCGACAGGCGCAGCATCCTCGGCAGCCACCTCGGGCCCGCGCCAACATGCCACGGACACGATGGTGGGGAAGACGATGCCAAAGGCGACGGAGAGGAAAGAGAGGAGTGCGCGGCAGACGCGGTCAGGCGGCGCGCGACCTGCAGACACAGAGTGGCGCAAGGAGCGGGCAGTGAGCGGCGGTGCCACCTGTGCCTCCACCCGTGCAGCGGCACCAGAGAAGACCGATGGCTTGCTGCCGCCGCATCGCAACAGACGCCTTTCTGCTGCGCGGGCCGCCTGCCACGCAACGCCCTCCTCCGCCCTGCCCCGCAGAGCGAGGCAGGGGAACATGTATCTGATGCTGGAGGCAGATGGGTGCTCCCACGCCGGCTCCTGCAGACCCCACGCCTGCCTGGCACCCACAGACGCAGTGCTGAGGCACATCCCCTTGCTCTATCCCCTGTACTGCTGCCGCATGTGCCCCATGCTGCATGCCGCCCGGCCAATGCCGCCTTGCACACCCTCCCCCTGGCTTCCCCTGCCCCGCTCCCCGCTCGCACCTCGAATCAGCGACTCCGCCACCCCGCTCCCCATCGTCGTCTGCTCAGCAATGGGCACCATCATGAGGACTGGAAGGGCACCCAGCTCCAGAGCTGATCCCAGGAGCGCCGCCCGCTCCCGCGTGAGAGGGTCTGACAGCAGCTGCGTGGCTGCATACTCCCGAGCGTTGCTCGTCAGCAGCGTGACTGCGATTTGGGTGGCCAGCGTGGCGGCGGGGCTCGTCAGTATGACGGCGCCGCCCACAGCCACCCCCAGCAGCCGCGTGCCTGCGGGGCGGGGAGGGCGGCGGGGCTGGTTGGGGGAAGGCGCCGTGCGTGCTGGCACGGGCGACTGATGGCGGGCGGGGGGCAGCAGGGCAGGTGGGGCACAGCGGCGGTGGGTGCTGGCACGAGCGACAGGTGGCAGGGTGGGCGACAGGTGGCCGAGCCAGAGCAGGAGGGCAGGGCTGTGCAGGGTTGTTGAAAAGGGAGGCCACTGGTGAGAAAGCAAGCACGCAAGCAGAGAGGCGGGCAGGGAGGCGGGCAGTCACCTGCCAGCACCCGCGAAAAGTCTGCCAGGGCGCCCCACCAGCCCGGCTGCGCCGGGCGTTCCAAAATGAGGGAGGCTCCCACCTGCACAGCGCGCACAGCATGCACACGTCAGCACCCACAGCATGCGTCAGCGTGCATAGCATGTGTCAGCACACACAGCATGCACGTTTCAGCACACGGAGGCCTAGCTGCAGCAGCTGGCTACAAGAGAGGGCCGTGCTTATCGCACGCACAGCATGCACAACAGGGGCATGCGGACTGAGCTGCCGCCCCAGCCTGAGTGCCGCTGCTTTAATGTCTGACTCTACTCGACTCGGATGCCTGGCGTGCCTTGATGTGTCAGTGTCGGCGCACGCATGCCATGCTGGCAAAGCAGATTCGCTGCACCTACCGCACTTCCCATGAGGCCATGATGATGCAACCCAGCCCAGCAATTAGGCTTGGCACAGCCGGCATCCACGGGAGCACCACCTGTCATATAGTACAGCGCTGCCCAGCTGGCAGCATGCACAGCAGCCGTGGCAGCAGCGGCGGCAGCGGCGGCAGCCGGCACAACAGCAGCGGCAGCGGCAGCAGCAGCAGCGGCGGCAGCGGCGCACCCCGGTCTGGCGCACGGATGGGATGATGTACAGCATCACACGGGACAGCGGCATCAGCCAAGACCTGCGGCCAGGGGGGGGAGCGGGCAAGCAGAGGTGGGGCGCCTGCTGTCAGGGGAAGCGGGCAAGCAGGAGGGGGGCGCAGTCTGTAGCAGGAGGGCAAACCGAGCGATGGGGCAGTGCGCAGGAGGAGGGCAATGCAACCCACCATCCTCTGTGTGCAACATACGAGCACACATCATGTGCAATGTGCGAGCCTCCAGTCGGACGAGAGGCGGGCCAGCGCCTGCGCTCGCTGCCTGCCTCCCAGGCCCCGTGATGCTTGCCTGGCTGCCCCACGCGCCCACCACCACACCAACCAAAACAGGATCCGCTTCATGCTCAGCCGCCCTTCATCCTGCATGCATATGCCTCGCCTGTGAGCTAGGTAGACAGATGTCCGGAACAGCATCCCCCAAGCCAGCACCGCCATGGCGACTGTGAGGCTTGCCGTGTGCGCCCTCGCCATGTCGCTGCTTGCGCTGCTCCATTTCGAGGCGGTTATCACGAGTTGGGCGGACGCCCCTACCACTGCCACAGCTTGGTGCAGCATGAGCAGCGGCGCCGGGAGGCCGCCGTTGTGCTGGGCAGCACCGCCGAAAGCAGGCCCGCCGGTGCCACCACCCTGAGCGACGCCGAAGGCCCCGGCGCCATTTGCGTTGCCACCGGTAGCCATGAAGTTGCCGAAATTTGCATCAGCGAGCTGAAGAGCGGCGCACGGGGCCGCGGCACGCAGACGGTCCTTTAGGCTGTCCAGGCGGGGTCGGTATTCTACAGAAGACCCTCGGTAGTCATACAGACGCCAAATTAGCGATCTAAAGAGCGGGATGGGAACCGTGACGCCCGGCGAGCGCCGCTGAAAGACGGCTGGGGGCTGCCTAGGGGGCCAGTGTTTGGTCAATTCCGCTTGCAGGCCACATGCAGGTCTCGGCAAGGGCAGGACAGATGCGGGGGCGATGTGACCCCATGTCACCATCTGCACAGACCCATGCCGCTCCCAGCGTGCTCCCGACGTGCTCGTGATGCCTATGCACATGTTGAGCAGGGGCATTGCTCTGCTCAAGACAAGCGTCGAAACGAGTGCAGTGCTGGGCTCATCACTGCGCTCCTGCCGTTGCTGTGCAAGGGGCGATGAGCCGGCGTCGGCGCTCCAGGCCGCGTTGAGGCACCGTTTAAGGTGTTGTGAGACGGAACGCAGAAAAGGGCCAGAGCCCTCAATCCACTTGCCGCATAGCAGCAGATTTCATTCAATATACAACAAGCCCCATATGCACTACAGAAGCGGGGAGGGCATGGCACGTGACCTTGCCCAAGCTAGTGTGAACCGAAAGTCACACTGGCACCGTGCTTGCACCCAGCAAGCAGGAACCCAGCAGACCATTCTAGCCTCTCCATAGGAGCTGCCGGCCCTGGTGAAGGCAAATACACAGTAAGTTGCAGTGCGTGCAGGCAGCCGGGGTGCACTCCCAACATGAGTGGTGGGAACACAGGACGAGCCTGGGACCTCCTCGGACCACTCCCCGCCTGCGCCCTGCTTCACGCTGCGCCCCGCCAGGGTGGAGGCGCCCTTGCGATGCACGAGGCTCGCGCCTACCCAGGGCTGTTTCTGGGCACGCCCCACTTGTTTGGCTCGTAACGCAGGCACAAAGCGCTGGAACGTGCGCCGCTGGCTCCGCTCTCTTTCTTAGAGCCTCCTGTGGGCGACTTGCTTCGCCAGAAGCGTGGAGCATCTTTTTGGGAACCGACTTGCACCGCGGAGCGCCCTTTTCAGGTGCGTGAGAGTTGTGACATCCTGGCGCAGGGGCCTTGGCAGTTTGCTGGGGCCTCTCACTTTTTCGCCCAGCGCACAGCCCGAACCCGCAAAAGCCAAAGGCTCGACTGGCTCCGGGGGAGGGCCGAAGAGGGAAGAACATCGCAGGATGTTAACAGCAGAGCATTGCCCCACCTGCAAGGGGCCCTCTTGTCTGGGTGCGTCCTAACTGCCACACTTGACGAGCCGGCCAGCCGAGAGCAGGCTGGGCTCGGCGCGAGCAGGGGCGATGTTGCAGGCCGCCCGGTGCCGCAGCCCCCCGACGGCGTGCTTTGCCCCCGCCCGGTGCTGGCCTTGCAGGAGCTCTGAAGCGGCTGCAGGCACAGGCGGATGCCCCTGGAGCAGGGCATGCAACAGCAGCAGGACGAGGAGGGCGTCGCAGAGCAGGGCACCTCTCTGACGGCGTCCAACGCACTACTGGGCGGCGGCGGCGGCGGGGAGCGCATGGGCGGCAAGCGGCCGCGGGCCGCGCCTGCGTCCGAGGGGAAGGAGCAGCAGCAGCAGCGCCAGCAGGCAGGCGGTGGCATGCAGCTGCGGAGCGCTCAGAAGCGCCTTCTGGCGGCAGAGGCAGCTGCCAGGGCTGACAGCGGGGTGGGCAGCAGCCAGCAGCTAGACCGAACAGACTCATGTGGAGCGCCGCGGTCTGCAGATGTCACTGAGGGTGCCACAGCGGCAGGAGCAGCAGCGGCAGGCGGGTCGGGAGGCAAGCGGCGGCGTGCGGCGGCGCGGCAAGCAGCGGAGACGCAGCAGCAGACGCAAGCGCAGCAGAGCCAGCAGCAGGGGCAGGGGGAGCAGTCGACGCGGCATGCGGGCCGCGCGGCGCCGCCGGCAGCAGCGGCCGAGGCGGCGGCGGCGGACGAAGGCGTGCCGCCCCCCAAGCGGCGGCGCGTCGCGCGAGCGGGGGCGCCTGCACCGCTGCCTGCATGGGAGCTGCGGACTTACGACCGGCCGTCGCCGCCGCTCAGGCACGCGCAGGGGGGGCGCTAGGGGGAGCAAGGGTGGTAGCGGCGGTACCACGCCTGCCAACAGAGATGGCGGGTTGGTTTGTGCTTGCATGGTGCCACCAGTCAGCGGCTCCCAATGCATGGCACCTCAGTTGGATGTGCAGACTTCCACAGCTGTGCACACACAAGTGCTTAAGCACCTCATATGGATCTTGCCACACCCTTGCATGCCGCCTCCTTGCCTCCCACCTCCATCTGCCTCTTCATGCCGGCGTGCGCCTCTTCATGCAGGGACGACGACGAGAACGGGCACTACCGGTTCGAGATTGGGGAGAATCTGGCGCCCCGGTTCAAGATCATGCGCAAGTTTGGGGAGGGGACGTTTGGGCAGGCAAGTGTTTTGTGTTGATTGGTTTTGGGAGGCGAGTGCAGGCGGGGACGTGGGCAGGCAAGTGTTTTGTGTCAGCTGTTTTGGGGGTTCTGTGTGTGAGGGGTGGGGATGTTGGGCAGGCATGTGGGCAGGGCACACGTGCCAGACCGGCGCCTTGCTTGAGGTGCCAGCATGCATCTCTGTCCCATGGCCCACACACTCCTCCCCTCCCCACATGCGTCCACTGGTTCAACCACTGACAGCGCTGCCGCCCGGCCGCTGCTGTGCAGGTGCTCGAATGCTGGGACCGCAAGCGCAAGGGGTACGTGGCGGTGAAAGTCATCCGCAACATTCAGGTCCGCTGGTGCCTCGTTGTTTCAAACTGTTGACAGACGTGAATTTATGAAGAGGGAACTTACATGCGGCATGCGACATGTGCACACACTGTGTGTGTGTGTGTGTGGCGGTGGTCTGCCTCATCCCTAACATGCAACCCATAACATGTCATGGCCATGCTGTGCAACGCTGTGGTGCGGTGGGCACGAGTGGCGGTGGTGGTGTGCTGGCGTTGCACGATGCGGCGCCGCTCCTCAGCCCACTCAGTGTGTGTGTGCCTGCCTTTCCTTGTCTTGGGCGCCTGCAGAAGTACCGTGATGCCGCCATGATTGAGCTGGAGGCCCTCTCACTGCTGACCGCCAACGACCCGGGCCAGGCCCGCCACTGCGTGCGCCTGCTGGAGTGGTTTGACTACCGGTGGGTGGAAGCTGCGTGGAAGCTGCAGCGGGCCTGCCACTTGATGATTGAGGGGTCATACAGTGGTGTGGTGTGGTGTGAGTGCGGGCCGCTGGCGCCCGGTGGAGTGGTTTGGCTGCCGGTGGCGACTGCAGAGGGCGGCATGCCTGAATGACTGAGTGGCCGTACTGCTGCTGATTGCGGGGTGGTGCGAGTGCGTGTCCATGGCGCCTGCTTGAATGGCCGGCGGGTGAAAGGCACAGACAACCAATCACAACTCTTGGGGTTTGCTTGCTCCTACTGGTGTGCTCCTTCCAGCAATTGTTTGACCGGGGGGGCCCTCTCGCAGCCCCATTGGTGTGTTTCACTGCCTCTTTCGACCGCAAGCTTGCTGTGGCTCCCCCCACGTGCAGGGGCCACGTGTGCATGGTGTTTGAGCGGCTGGGCCCCTCACTGTACGACTTCCTGCGGCGCAACGGCTACAAGCCCTTCCCGCTGGCCATGGTGGGTGTGTGGGCAGCAGCAAGGGAGGTGCCAGTATTGCCGGGGACGGCTCCTCATGGTTGGTGGTGTTGACCCAGAAATACGTCAGTTACCACAGGAGTGGTTTGCGTTGCGCATGCATGCCTGGCATCGGCAAGAAAGATGCCAGTGGCTCGCATGTGGGACGGCTGCAACGCCCTTCCCGTCGGCCCACCAGCTCTGCTCTGCCCCCGCTTCCCCCCGCACGTCCCTCCCCCCATTGCGCCCGTGCAGGCGCAGGCGTTTGCCCGGCAGGTGCTGGAGAGCGTGGCATACATGCACGAACTGCAGCTGGTGCACACAGACCTGAAGCCAGGTGGGGCGTAGTGTGCGGTACTGCCGCTGTACAGCCGTTGTACTGCTGTGGTGCATGGGTGCATGGCACCACACAGACTGGTAGCGGGGGAGGCCTGGTTCTGCTGCGGTACGGCGGAAGCGTGGCTGCGCGGGGCGTGCTGTCAGTCCAGCCTGCCTGGGCTGATTGCCTGCCTGCAGCGCACCGCACCTGCCCAGCACTTGCGTAAGCTGCTGGGCAGTCGGTTGTTGGTCCATCCCATACCTCTTCTGATAACCAGCTTAACAAGCCTAACAAGCCTGACAATCTCCACCTGCTGCAGAGAACATCCTGTTGCTGTCGGAGGAGCTGAGCAAGGACCCGCCGCCCGCCAGCAGCAAGTGAGGCGCCTGTCGGGGCGGGCGCACCCAGGCTGCATGTCGCCAGGCCGGGTGTGCCAGGCTGGACAGCACTTCGCTCGTGGCTGGAAGCTGCGGGGCCACAAGAGCTGTGTCCCAAATCGTGCCACCTCACATGTGTTGGTTACTCTTGCTTCCTGCATGGCACCGCTGGCCGGCCCTTGGCCACCGGCGACCTCTCCCCATGCCCCCCGCCACCCGCGCGCTCCTCTGCCCCTCTCCTCACGTCACACCGCCGGCCGCTCACGATGTGCCGCTTCTGACATCCACACTTTGCCCGCGCCTGCACCTTGTTGTTGTGCTGCTGCAGGGTCGGCAAGCGCCTGCCCGTGAACGCCATCATTCGGGTGATCGACTTTGGCTCCGCCACATTCGACTCGGACTACCACAGCGGCGTGGTCAGCACGCGGCACTACCGGTGAGCCTGGCTGGGTTTGGACGAGGCTCCTGTCTGCATCTGCCCCGTCCACCTCTGCCTGGGTGATCCCTGCAGGCAGATCCAGGAGGCAGCCCAGGCGGCGGCCATGCTTGCAGGCAGCCTCTGCTGCTCGCTGCTGCACAGGGTTGCGCTGCCTCGGCCTCTTGAGCTCAGCCCGCCCTGCCCACCTCATCCGCCCGCATCACTCACTGCCAGCCACCCCGCACGTGTGCCCGCCAGCACGCCTGCAGCCATCCGCGATGCCGCTGCCCCTGCTCTTGACCTTGCCCTCCACCCACCTGCCTGCCCTCTGCCCCCTCCCCAGCTCCCTCCCTGGCCCCGCATGCCCTTGACCGCGCCCTCCACCCACCTGCCCGCTCGTGTGCCCCTCTCCCCTTCCCTCCTTTTCCCATTGACCTCGCCCTCCACCCACCTGCCTGCCCGTGCCTCTTCCCCTCCCTCCCTCCCTCCCTCCCCGTGCAGTGCCCCCGAGGTCATCCTGGGCCTGGGCTGGTCCTTCCCATGCGACATCTGGAGCGTGGGGTGCATACTGGTGGAGCTGCTGTCAGGTGGGCTGGCCTGGGCTTGGGCTCCAGGGGTCCAACAGGAGCCCTGGGTCAGGTGGGCTGGGCTGGGTCAGGTAGGTGCCTAGGGGCAGCGGGGAGCCTGGGTCAGGTGGGCTGCCATTGGCGGCGGCGATGGGCACGCTGCCAACCCTGACCGCCTGTTTGAATGCAATACTGTAGTGATGCAAAACGCATGCTTTGGTCCGTTTGGATGACTTCGCCTTGCAGGCGATGCCCTGGGTCAGACTTGTGAGAGACTGGAGCACCTGGCGATGACATGCCCGCTGCTTAGCCTGACTTGACTGTTTTTAGCAAGCCAACCTGGCCTAAGCTCTGGCCTGCCTCCATCATTCTACAATGCAGGCGACGCCCTGTTCCAGACGCACGAGAACCTGGAGCACCTGGCGATGATGGAGGCCGTGCTGGGGCCGCTGCCCGCCAGCATGGCGGCCGCCTCGGCCGACAACGTGCGCGACCTCTTCAAGAGGTAAGTGAGGGCATCTGGGAGGTGCTCGGCTGCTGCTGCTGCTGCTGTGGTGGCTAGGGCTAGGTGGCTGCATGGGCGGCTGTGTGGGCGGCTGCTGGGCTGTGTCAGCACAAAGCGTGCAAGACCGCTCCGAGAGGAGCGGGGCGGGGCATGGGCTGGGGCACTGTGCTTGCATGCTGCATTGTTTTGGAGTGAAGGTGGCCATGGCGGGCAGGCACCTGTGCCGCTGCTCGCGTCGGCCTCGCCGGGCCTGAGGGTATGCCCCTGCACTGCCTTTGTGTCGCGTTGACGTGCGACAGGAACCGGGCCACTCACTGGGCTGGCCATCCCGGTAATCTGCCAACACGGTTGTTCTGAGTGGCGCCGCTGCCCCTCGCCTCGCCCCCATTCCACTCGAGCAGGCACCGGTTGAACTGGCCCGACGGTGCGGAGAGCAAGAAGAGCATCAAGGCAGTGCAGGTGCGCGCATGCGTTGTTGGGCCGTCTCGTTCATCGCCTGTGCTTTGGTGGCAGGGAGCAGCGGTGTGGTGGGCTGGAAGTGGCAGGCGAGGGCGGCAGCACCATCACCAACTGGGCGTTGCAGGTGCAGAGGGTTGGTGGTCTGTGCCTTGACCCTGAATGCATCAACACACATGGCAGATGCCAAGTTGGCGAGGAGCTGTGGCGGTATGTGGCAGCACACGCGTTGAGAGCCGGCAATGTCACCTGCAACGCTGTGCCTTCATCCACAAACCTACCGCGCTGGTGCTACCTCCGTTGCCTGTACCCTCGGCCGGCCCCATTCCAGCTGCTATTGACGGCAAATTGTGTGTGTCCATCCGTGCCTGCCCTGGCTCCTGCAGCGGCTGAAGCGGCTGCGCGACTATTTGAAGCAGCACTGCGAGGAGGCGGTGAAGCCTCACCTGGACGTCACCGTAGGTGCGTGCCTCTGGCCCTACCACGAAGGGCTGTCCCTTCAACGAACAGCAGCCGGCTGCAGCTCCTGTAGGGGTGGTGAGCACCGCAGAGGCTAGCAGGGCCTTGAGAGGCAGGATGTGTGGTTGCGCGGGGCGGTGGGAGGGAGGGAAGGAAGCATGGGAAAGCATCACCTGGAGGTGGCTGTAGGTGGCGTGCCGCCGTGTACCGGCGTCAAAGCTGGAGGTCTACAGGGTGTTTTATTGATATTATTATTTCATGTGGGCCTCCTGAGCATCCCATGTGGGCCGGCGCCTCCTCATCTCCCTGCGCACTTGGCCTGCTGGCCTGCCGTCGGCGGCTCACGCTGCCCCGCCGCCGCACTGCCTCACCGCCTTCCGCATCTGCCCCACCCCAACGGTTGCACGCGTTCGCCACTCCACCTGCAAATCTGCCGCACAGCGTGCGTGGGGTACTGTGCCGCCAATCTTCTGCAGGCCCCGCCTCCCCCTTAACCTCACTTCCCCCGCGCCTTCACCGCTTGTCCTGCAGACCTGCTGCGCCGCATGCTGGAGTTCCGCGCCGCCGACCGCATCACCGCAGCCGAGGCGCTGCGCCACCCTTTCTTCCAGCTGGCACTCTGAAGCTATCAGGCAGCTGCTCCCAAGGCAGATGGGGCTCTGAAGCCGAGCTGGAGGCACCCTGCCCGCCCTGGCAGGCCCCCACGGCCTTTGCTTCGGGCGGCTCTGGAGTAGGCACCTAGGCCTGGCCGCCCCACGCGCTCGGGCAGCTGGGCTGGGCCGTGCTGGGCCCACAGCAGGCACAGCGGGGTGCTTGGCGCACGCGTGCCAGCAGGCACAGCGCGCCCTCCCTTGGATCCTCTGCTGTTGCTCAGCTGCTGAGCCCGGCAGGCTGCTGCAGCACCCAGCTTCCCACATCCCAAGTCTTTGTCCCCGCCAGTGTCCCACATCCCCAAGTCGAAACCAAGGCTGCATGGCTGACCCCCAAGCCTTGCCCTCGTGACCCCGGGGTGAATTTCCCGGTTTTCCTGCCCCCCGCCCCCACTTGACCGCATTTGCTTCCACACGCCGTTGCCGGCCCTTCCCGCCGACGGCACATCCGCTCCTGAAATTTAGACAGGCCCCCCTTGCCAGCCCACAAACCAACCCCACACACACCCCGCATCGTTTTCTGCAGACCCCACCGACCCACCCCATCTCTAGGCCGACCCGACAGACTGACCACACCAAAATTTTCTTCCGCCCGCTTGTTCAATCCCTGCTGCCACACATGCCCACTCCCCGCCCCTCAGCCTGCCCAGCAGCGCCGCTGCTCCGCTGGCCAGCAGGGCGCGGCCGTGCGGCCGCCGCCATTGCGGCCCGTTCTACAGACACGCCCATGTACCCTTGCCACACCACCTCCCCATGGCTGAAATATCGCCTGCCCCTCTCGACTATGACCGACCCATGCCCCCCACCCAACCTTCTCCGTTCAGTTGCCACGTAGCCAACCGCATTTCCTGGCTGTCTGAGAGCCCACACCCGCCCCGTTGGCACGCCCCGCGCCCTCCCTGCTGCCCCTTGGCGGCATGGGTCCGGCGCGCGCCCAGGATGCCATTCCAAGTCGTGGCTTTCTGGCCCCGCTTGTGCCATCATCCTCTGCTCATATGTAACCCATCATTTTGGGAGTGACGGCATGGTGACGCCCAGGCAGGCCAGGTGGGGGCAGGCCAGGTGGGTGGAGGTACGGCAGAATGGCCACGCCATGACTCAGGTCGGATGATGCTATACACGCTGATACTCTGTGCATAACAGCGGGGCACTGACAGCTGCAGGCATGAAGCGCTTTTGGATCTGGGCAATGCAGGGAAACCCACTGCTGGGCGAAACGATGCAAGCTAGCGGGCTGAGGGTGGCTGACCCTTGAGCACGCATCATCTCAATGTGCCCTGCCGCTGCCCGCCAGTGCCGAGGTTGCACTTGCAGCACTGACGACGCGGCCCGGAGCGCCCGGCTTTCAGGGGTGGCAGGACACTAGCACCCCTGCTAGCCTGAGGAAAGGTGTGGGTGTTGGCACTGCCGTCAGCCGTGCACCAACAGCCCTGCGTCTGATAGTGCCGAGCTTGCAGGTGCGGCATCCCTGCCGGGTGCCGTCCTGGGGCATCACTGCTGCAACACCACGGCAGTACCCCAGGGCGATGCTGCCCCGTTGTCTGCGGGCAGCCAGAGGGGGCAACGTTACAGTTGTCACGTAGTAAAGCGTCTGAGACATGGCGCTGCCAGACAAGTTTGGGAAATGAGCCAGCAGCTGGCAGGCAGCTCGCACGGGTTGGGGAAGAAGAAGAAGATTACAGCCCGAGAAATTGGATTTGAGGAAGCCAACAGGAAATTAAGCCAAAGGCACCAGGCAGCCACCATTTGCACGGGTTGAGACCCTGTAGCCAGAGCCGGCGGTGCGACTGCCGCACCAAGCGTAAGGGTACCAAGGCTTAGGGCACCAAGCTTAAGGGCACCAAGCGTAAGGGCACACCTACCAGTGACTGATCGTGTGAGCCACTTGCGGGGGTCCGGTACTCTCAGGAGCCAGCAGTAGCCTGGGGAGGAAAGAAGGGCCCGGAAGAGAAGGAATGCGGCCTTCGGCTGTGGAAAGAAAGTGAACGCCTCCTTTCCAACGAAGCCTGGCGGCCGGCTGGGCGTCGCGCCCAAAGCCTCGCCCGCCGCCTGTCGCGTGTCTGCTGTGTTGAGAGGCCTGCCCCCCCCCATTTCCGCACCTGCTCCAACCACTGCCTTGCTCTGCTGACGCCGATTGCACCCATGCCCCCCGCTTCCGTTGCGTGTGGGTCGACCAAGAGTCCGCCCGCCAATCTCCCCACCCAGCCTGCCTGCATACCGGGGGGAGGCCGATTCCATGCCTGTGCCCCACCCAGCCCTTGCGCCTACCTGGCGGGAAGTCGATACCCCGCCAGTCCACCAGGGAGTCTGATTTGTAGTAACCTGTGTCATAATAGTAATGGCCTGCAGAATCTTGGTAACAGCTGCACAGCAGGGAGGCGGGGGGGGAGCAGCAGGGAGGCTGGGCACGGGCGAAGGGCGTCGCACCAGCTCGGGGGAGCAGCAGGGTGGGCTGGCAAGGTACGTGGCAGGCAGGCAGGCAGGCGTGCAGGCATCCAAGCTGCTGTGTCTACCCCAAACATCCTCCCTAGCGTGCACAGCGGGCAGCCTGCATTCCGCGAAGCAGGGATGAAGCGCTCGTGGAGCTCACGACGAGGCGGTGACGTTGCACCACAGCACGGCAGTGCATCCGTTGGTCTGCATGCACTTCCCGCAGCAGTCGTCCACTGCAGGCGGCCAAGCGGATGGGGCAGGCAGGTGGCCAGGCAGGCAGGCAGGTTGGGGGGACATGGGAAAGCGCCCCACACAGGGCGCCTGTGCAGGCAAGCAGGCTCAGCAAAGAAAGCAAAGCACTGCCTGACTGACTGCCTGACTGCCGAGCAGGTGAGGCCGTGCTGGTGACGCCGTGACAGGAGTGGAGTGTGACACTCCACTCCTTTGTACCGTCACGCCCGCAGGGTGACAACCCGACCGCTGCGGCTGCACTCACGCCTGCTGCCCCTCCCACTCACGCGTCTGCATGTCCCACACCACATCAATGTCTTGGGCGTCAGGCCCAGGGTTGGTGAGCGTGTGGTTCCTGAAGTAACACTTGCCTGCACCAAAGCAAATTGAGAGAAAGCAAGCCGGCAGCGGTGCCAACCCGCTCTGGGGGCTAGACAGGGGAATGGTGCGGGCCCCGCAAGACCCGCCGGGTGGGGTAACGCGTGAGGAGGGCGGGGCAAGAGGATAGGGTCGCAGGTGAGCAGCTCAAAAAGAGTTAACAAAGAGCCCACCGTGCATGACGCACCCAGTTCTGGCTGGCAGTCGACGGTCCTCGCCAGCACCAAGGCTGCCTGCCCAAGGCTGGCACAGGTGCGGCTGGCCGCCGCTGTACGTGGCACCTACGACCCCCACCTCTTTGTGCCCCCGCCCCCACACTCCCGCCACACACACACACACAGCACACGGCACACAGCACACAGCACACAGCACACACACTTGTTTTTTTGACGGGAGATGCTGCGGCGGCATCCGTGGGTGCTGAGGTGGGTGCTGGCTCCAGGGATGGAGCGGTGCCTGGGGCGGCGGGCGCCACAGTGACCGAAAGGTCGGATGGCCGCCCGCCCCCAGCCGCACCGTCTGCCTGCAATAATCGTCACATAACAAGATGCGGGGTCGGCGCAGCTGTTTGCACGATGATGCGACCTCCTTGTTACCCTGGTGGGCCATGGGGGCCAACCCATCCCGGCCCCTCGCGCCATCACCGCCCACTCCTACAACCCAGTCCCTAATGTGCCTCCCCTGCACACCTCGCGCTACCGGCATAGCCTAGGTTAAAGGAACCGTGGGTGCTCCAGGCAACGTGCAGGGCTCCAGTCACACACACCTGAGCGGCGGCGGTGACGAGCAGGCCCGCCAGCAGTGCGGCGGCGACTGCGGCCGCCCAACCCTTCATTGTTGCTGCCGCCTTGCCTGCAGTGCGGCATTGGTGACCATGAGAAGACGAGTGGGTTCGGTTGTACTCGCCTCGCTCTTCCACCCAACGCACCCCTCGCTGCAAACCCGGGCCTCGGTCGCACCGACGAGCAAGCAGAGTCGCCAGTCAGACGGGGCTGGACTCCCTGCAGGGGGTGGCTGTATGCCTATGTACATTGATAGACAGTTCAGAGGCTGGGCACCCCGAGCTGTGCTGGGCTATTCCTCAGCATGACGCTCAGCGGCGCTCCCCTTGTTACTGCGTGCCTTGATCTGACACACCACCGCGTTTGGTTTGGCACAACCTGTAACACCAACCTGCTTGAATAGCAGTGTTATCTGTGCCCTCTAGAGGGATCTGGCGGGCCGCCCTGGCACCGCCCCGCAGCAGTGCCCGCCCAACTTCCCTGCCTGCCCGTCCGCCTGCCACCTCTTTGAGTGCCAGGCGCAGCTGCGAGTTTTTGAAGTGGGGCCTAGCCACTTAACGCGGCAAAACAGTGATAAATGGTGTGCCTGTTCAAGAAAGGCTGTTGAGCACTGGGGAGCTTGAGAACAAGCCATCTGGATACCAAACATGATGCACTGTCAGCAGCTGCTGATGCCGATGCAGAACAACCTGCCAGTGCAACAGCTGGCGGCAAGGCGCCAAAGGATTGGACCTGTTACAAAGTGGCGGCTTTGTGTGTGCCTTCAGGTCACTCCGCCAGAATCACGCCAGAGCTCCAGGGGGTCCCCTCCTGATGGTCTGCATTTGAAATGATAAAAAACAGATTGTTGGACGTAAACAAACCATGCTCTTGCGATGAAGAGAGCACGGGCTGGCAGCCAGGCTGAGTGAATGCTGTCGTGCCTGGCGCCAAGCTGCACAGCAGCGGCAGCAGCATCAGCAGTAGCAGCAGCAGCAGCGGCAGCAGCGGCAGCAGCGGCAGCAGCAGCGGCAGCAGCGGCAGCAGCAGCGGCAGCGGCAGCAGCAGCAGCAGCGGCAGTGGCAGCAGCAGCAGCAGCAGCAGCAGCGGGAGCGGCAGCATCAAAATGATGTGTAATGACACCCTTAGAGCGCGGCGCTGTGCGTGCTGGGCTCACCGATGATAGAGCGGGTGAGCCACCTTCGAGGCTCCTTGATCCCGACCAGCCAGCAGTACCCTTCAGCGGAAAACAGAGAATAGACAACATGCAAGGACAGAAGGTTCCCTTCGGCGTGGCGTTGAAAGCCAGGTGGGTGGTGGGACCTGCCCAGCTGCAAGTGACGTGGGAGGCGCCCTGGCGGATGGCCCACAGGCACGCATTCCTGCTTGCTACCGCGCTGGCCGTGTGGCCTCCGTGCTCTGCTGTGCGTCCCACTATGGCCCCAATTCGGTCCCGCGAGCGCTGCACAGTTAAGCAACACAAGAGCGAGCCTTCTGGCTGCTCAGGTGTGCTTTGCTTTACCTGGTATGAAGTCGATGCCACGCCAGTCAACCAGGGAGTCGCCTTTGTAGTAACCTGTGTCGCCATATCCATGGTTGGAGCCGTCGTAGAAACAGCTGCACAGGAGCAAGTGAGACGGACAGGCTGAAGGAGGTGCGCATCAACTCTGCTCTCTAGCGACACAATGTCCGTTCCAGGCAGACCGACCAAGTACGAGAGACAGGCAGGCGGGCAGACAGGCAGGCAGGCGGAGGTGCAAGAAGATGAGCAGGCACAGCTGCATTCACAGGCAGAGCACCTGTCAGCAGTCGTGTTGGACCACAGCACCGCCGTGCATCCAGGGGTGACTAGGCAGTGCCCGCAGCACCCCTCCACTGCAGGGGGAAGAAACGCAGGTGGTTGCCTTTGGTTACCCATGGGTTGGAGAGGGCTTCTTTTCTGGTGTTCTGATGCCAGGGGTGAGTATCTGGGCAGAAAAGTCCGACTCAACTGCCTTAGAGTCTAAGGGTGCACCCGACTGCACAGCACCCGACTGCATTGTGCAACCTAGCCCATTCCTGGCCCGCCCCCACCCCATTCGCCCTCCACTGCTGCTGCACAGTGCCTCCCTTCCTCCTCGCCCATCTCTGCTCGCCTGTTCGCATCTCTCCACGCAGAAACCGCTGCGCCCTCCCCTCTTGCAATCGAGCTCGACATGGCCGCCCCTCTCCCTCCCACTACACCCTACCTGCTGGCCCACCACCACTCACTGCTGGTGATGTCCCACACCACATCAAGGTCCCGGGCATCCTTAAGGAAGCTTCCCGGGGTTCGCCAGCGTCTCGTTCCTGTAGATGCACTTGCCTGGTGGGGAGGGCGGGGAGGTGGGAGCAAAGGGCAGGGTCTGGCGGCGGACGGAAGTGAGAACAGAGCAAGGGCATTGACGGATGGCAGATCCCAGAAGGCCTGCTTGCACATGCATGTTGAGCACAGCAGGCGCGCACTCAGCTGCAGGAAGCGCGCAGCAGGCGTTCAGGCTGTGCCCCAGTCGACGCCTGCTGTTGCTGGGTGGGTGATAGTGGCTTGCATGGTGCTGCCAGATTAGATGCTCGCCTTTGGTCTGAGTGGGTGCTGCTGCAGCCTTGGGTTCGGGAGGCGGTGGGGAAGGCTCCGAAGGCTGAGCGGAGCCGTCAGAGGGAGGCAGGGAGGCCTCCGAGGGAGACGGGGAGGCACCTGCAGGGTTAAGTGACAGAAAGGTTGCGGAGGGTCTCACAGTGCCTTCTGCAGCTCTGACCTTTGCGATACGCCCGGCAGCTGCACAAGCCTCGGCAGCAGGGAGGGCGCAAAGGGGCCGCCGCGCCAATTGAGCGGGTGTAACACGCCGGCCGACCTCCCTCAAAGCCAGTCGGTTGTTACAGCAACGCCCGCACTGTAGGCACCAGCCACGGCCTCACCCTCTGCCGCAGCCGTGGCGGCACCCTGGACTGTGACTGTGATTGATGCCACGGTCTCTGCCTGAGCACCGGCTTAGGATCCCTGCAAGCATGGCACAGGACCGGGGTCAGGTCACTCATGCCAACAACTGCAGTTTGTGGGCAACCTTCGGCGTGGGCAGGTGCCGGCGAATCGGGCACAGGCAGGCGAAGGCAGTACCTGTGTAGATAGCTGCCTCACTAGGCTCCGAGCCAGAGCCACTAGCATGTGAATGACATGCGGCCAAGCTGAGCAACATTACTGTTGGCAAGGAAACACACCTGCGCTGCGGCGGTGACAAGCAGCGCCGCCAGCACTGCTGCCACAGCGGCAGGGGCCGCCCAACCCTTCATAGTTGGAGCTTTCCTGCCTGCAGCGCAGCACAGCCGAGCGTGTGAGGGGCTCGCCAACGTCCGATCTGCCCAGCCGCAGCGCACGGACACTCTACCTTGGTAAGAATGCCCCTCGGACCCACCTCTGAACAGAGGTGCAGGCCGGAGGAGGTCGATAGATGAGAGATTTGTTCGATGGCCGGGCTTACTAGAGGGTCTCACTACATGCTATGCATGCTGGGCACTGCTGCTCTGCATGCACCGTGCGCTCGTACGTAGCCCCTGCGACTCACCCCCGTCTGCTGATGAGAGCATCTCTACCCTGGTTTGTGCAGGGCAGCGATCAACACATCATCGCCGGTGGCCTACCAGCCTGTAGGCCACTCTGTGCGTCGTGCACGCCCCGCCGTAGTCTAGCTGTGCTGATATTCCGCACACACATTCAAGCGCCCGTGCCTGGCAAGCAGAGGGGCATGCTGCGACGCTGGAGGTGGCAGGCTGGGGCGGTGCACAGTGGGAGGCCAGCGGGCACCTCGACCACCTGACCAAGCTCTACCTCTTCTGAATGAGGAGGCACCACCTCTCCCTGTCACTCCTCTGCACTCTGCAGCTTCAGATGCCTAATAGCAGCACATTTCCGCACGGTGCTCGCCCCACAGAAGCCGGCATGAGAATGGCAAGCGAGCGTCCCTGGGCAGGACTTCAAAGAAACTACATAGCACCATAACTCGGAGCGCAAACCCGCCTTCCTGCCGCCCAAACCATCATCAAGACTCTGCCACCGCCTGCTCGGTAGCGGCCTGCGCCTGCTCAGCTTTCAGACCGCCTGCTGCTGCAGGCTCTCAGCCTCCTTTACCGCAGCGTGTGCCTCAGCACCACGCTCCCCCACCTCCCGCCCTCCCGCTGCGCCGCCGCCAGCTGTCCTGACAGCTCCGCAACCTGAGCCGCCAGCTCAGCGACGGCCGCCTCCCCGGCGCCACCCGCAGCAGCCATCACCTCACGCGCAGGCGCAGCCTAAAACTGCTCCCCCTCGAGCTGCTCTTGCAACTGTGCTACCAGAGCCTCCCGCCGGCCCAGCCGATCCTGCAGGTCAGCCACAAGGGCAGCCGACTCCTGCTGCGCACCGGCTGCCGCCGCTGTTGCATCAGCGGCCTGCCGGCTCAGCCCGGCAACCTGATCCTGAGCAGCTCTGTCTGGGATGCCAGTCGCACATTGCAGGCCTCCTCTGCAGACAGCAGCTCGCACTGCAGCGCTGCCACGGAGGCGGCCTCCAGCTCGGCGGTAGCAGTGGTGGCGCCAGCACCCACGTCGCCAGCACCCACGTCAGCGCCCACGTCTTTGGCAGTGGCGCATGCTGCTGGAGCTCCTCGTCTTCTTGTCGAGAACCTGTCAGGACCTTTAGCTTCTTCACGAGCTCAACAGCAAGGTTCTGAAGCTCTGGTACTGACAGCTTTGCCAGCTTTGAGGGCGGCACCCGGGCCGCCGGGGTGACGGGGTCATCAGGAGGTCACGGTTCTTCTAGCGGTGGGCCTGCCGTACTTCCTGCCTTTCTCAGATTGATTAGGACGTCATGCCGTACCGGAGGCAGCCCCAACAGGGGAGGCCCGCGCATCGTGCAGGGTTCTTCCGCTGGAGTCCGCCTCCTGTGGGACTTGGTTCACTCTCGTGGGGACATAAAGGGAGCGAACAGCGCACTGTAAGGTGCGGGCCGCCCAGGGGAGCAGAGGCGCCACCTCAGGTGGCGGGGGCGGCAGCGGCGACGGCAAGCGTGCAGGCCCCTAGGGCCGTCCGAGGCCCCCATGTAGAGCTGAAGAAGCCTTGACGCGTGCTTCCTTCATGTGCCCTGTTGCAGGCAGGAGCCTCCACCGCCATGCCAGCGGCGACAGTGCTGGTGCAGGAGGCCGCCACGCCTGCAGGCACGGCCAGGTGGGCACCTCCCGTGTGCATCCCGCTACACTCGTGGCGGTGCCAGGAACAGCCTGGGCCCTGACAGTGGGAGTGCAGTGCCCTGGTGAGGGCAGCGATCCCCATCCCTCTGCTCACTATGGCGTGCTTCCCTGCCTGCCTGCCTGCCCTCCTTGCGCAGGTCATCAGTCCTCTCATCAGCTCTGCGGTGGGCGCCGGCGTTCTCAGCTTCCCCTTTGCCCTGCACTGCACTGGCTGGGCAGCAAGGCTCCTCGCTGTCCTTCTCATCGCCGCCCTTGGAGCTTTCACCTGGCACATGCCCACAAAGAGCGCCGGGTTCACGCGGGCCAAGAGCCATTCAGAGCTGGTGAGAGGGCATGGGTTGGTTGCATGACCGACGTGGCCAGGATACCCGTGCTCCCACCGTTGCCTCTCCTCCACTCCTCCCCCACCCAATCACAGTCATCCAGTACAGTTTGTGTTGTGTCAGATGACTGAGCCAGGCGGCCTGAGGGGAAGGGTGCTGCTAGGAATGACCTGGGGAGGCTGGGAAGCATTGCCTGCCACACCACTCACTCTCATTGCTGATGCCCTTCTGGTCGTCGGGCCTGCACTGCAGGTCAACCAGATGCTGGGGCATGCAGGGAGCCTCTCCACGATGGCAGTTATACTCTGCTACTGCTTGGGCAGGTGGGTGGGAGAGGGACACGAAGAGTGGGGATGGCTGGCTTTGCTTTGGCTGGTGGGAGGACAGCAGAGCCCTGCCGCACGCCGCAGCGCCTGCGGGCACGAGCGGGGTCGCGGGGGTTTTGATGCCGGTAGCCATGTGGCAGCCATGCCCCTCTCCTGGAGGTGTTGGACGCACTGTCCCCAAGGTTAGGCCTACCACCCTTCCCTGCCTGTACTCACCCGTACCGCAGCTGTATCGCCTACTGGGGTGTCTGGGTCCCACCGATCGCTGATCCAGGTGCGGCAGCGACAGGCTCAACTTGTGGCCAGCAGCTGGCGATGCAAGTGCTTGCCTTGGCGCTGCACTGGGACCCCACAAGCCCGCCACTCTTGCCCCTGCCGCCACCATGGCTCCCCACGTCACCCACTCTGCAACGGCCCCACGCCTCCCCAAGCCCTGCCCCGCGCCCCTGCCTGCAGGTTGCCCGGGGCACGGGGGGGGCTCATCCATACTGCTGCATACCCCATCAACCACCACCCCGCCCGCGGCGCTGTGCATGACCTGCTCCAGAAGACGAGCGGGCGCGCCCCCAGCGGGAGCGGTTTCCTAACAACAGAGACCCTGCTCTTCTTTGGAAGCACGCTGGGCATTGCACTGGATGTTGAAGACCTGGTATGTGGCGTTGCTGTGATGCCGCAATAGTGTGCCTGCCTGCCTGCCTGCTTGCAGGGTGCAGGCTGCATGCTGCAAAGGGGCTGCCTGCCGGCACAGGCCTGCCTATTCACACACATGCCTGGAAGCAGCGTGGTGGGGCTGCAGCTTGCTGCTGGGCACCCAGCCCATGTATTGTTAGGAACCTACACACCCGGGTGCGCCCTATGCCCTGTGTGCCCCCATACAAGTGCAGGCACAATTCTCAAGCTGGTGGGCGGCACGTGCGGAAGTCTGCTCATGCGGGCGTTCCCAGGAGCACTGCTGGTACACGGCAGCCGTGGCAAGCAGCGCATGCAGCAGCAGCAGCGGCAGCAGACGCAGGGAGGGCTGCAGGAGCCGCTGCTGCCCTCAGAGGCAGCCGAGGCGGGCGGCAGTAGTCTGGCAGTACCACCGTATTGCGCAGCAAATGCTGTTGGTCTGGCGTGGTACTGCTGCTGCTGAGCGTCAAATTGTGCACATTTGCCATCACCACGCCTGTGCATCCGGGCCCCATTCTCCCACGTCACCGGCGACAGCAGCCGCCTGGGCCATGGCCATGCCGTGCATGTTTGTTGCATTCTCTTTATTTGCGTGGCCCCACCCAGCGCTGGTGGTTGCTGTGTTGTAACTTTTGTTGTGCGCTTGCTCCTCTGTGATGCCCACTGCCTGACGTTCAATCTCACTTGCAAGTTTGACTGGCAGCTGAGGCGCCGGATGCCGCCGTCAGGCAAGCACGGCATTCGTCTGTTTTGCAGCATGTCACAGCTCTGAACTGGCTTTGGGTAGCAGGCAGGCGGACGCGGGCGGGCGGGCAGGCAGGCAGGCATATTTGGGCGGTAGAGCCAGCCTTGACCTGTGCCTCCTGGGACCCGTGCTGGCCCAGATCAGCTGTGTCTTTCCCATCCATCTGCCACCACAAACTGTGTTCCCAAAGCAGAATGATGCCCACTGTTTGACACGCAGGGGTGTTGCAGAATGGTTGAGCACCAGTGCAAATCAACAGAGGAGGAGAGGGTCAGGGCATGTGCAGCGAAAACTAAGACAGATCAACCATGCAAAGCGAGGGTGTGCGTAGGTGGATTGCGATGTTGGTGTGAGGCAGTGAGGGCGGTTGCGCAGCGCAGACTGAGGACAAGCAGCACCAAGTAGAGGAGAGGTGTGCCACCACTGCTGGCGCCAGCAAGCGGGCTGCAGCGCAGCGTTGCCAGCGCAGGCCTTCAATCGCGCAGGCCCCGGCGCTGATGCTTGAAGTTCAGCGCTGCCTGCACCGCCGCCTCCGCCTCGCGCACCGCCGCGGCCTCTGGGTCAGCCTGCCGCGCCGCCTCCAGGGCCTCGTACGCACTGCGCCACACCGCCGCCGCTCGCACCCACTCCTG
>JAPTJF010000643.1:0-25058 GCA_029339195.1 Micractinium sp. NFX-FRZ
GGGGAAGGCGGGGAGGGGAAGGCGGCACGGCTGGCTGGACGGGACCACCGGACGGGGGGCTCAAGAGGCCCCCGCCTGGCCCGCCCCCCGGCCAGGCCTTGCCAGGCCTGGATATAGGCCCCCCTCTTGCTAATTTCTCGCCTTGCTCGCCCTGCCCGGCCACAATTGTGCTGGCATCAGCAGAATGTCAAAAGCATCAGCCGTGCTTCAGCTACACCTGCTTCATGAAGACAATGCCAGCGCACAGGGCGCACACTTAGTTCAATGGCCAACATGTGGTGGAGACGTAACAGACATGTGGTGCTGGCACGGCCTGCCACTCGTCACGCGCTGCTTTGCAGCGAGGCAGAGGCGAGCCGGAGGCCGAGGGATGCCACACACTTGGTGCGTCACATACCTGCAATCCCAAGGAAGCCAGCCAAGTGGAAGGCTTTGCAAGACTTTACAAGGTTCGATTAGAAAGAAGTGCTTGACTTGGGGGGGGGGGGGGGGGGGGGCAGCGGGCGCAGCAGGCATCTGGAGCACTTGTGGGAATAAACTTGGTGCAACATGACTGATCGGAGCGCGATTCTTACTGAAGCGTATGCCCCCATTTCATTCAGACCTCAACATCGCCGCTTGCTCGCCAAAGAGCGGCGGGTGCGGGCGTCTGCAGCCCGTCTCCCATGACCACCCGCGGCCCAACGAGAGCTCCGAGCATGAACTATGGAGATCTCAAGGCGCTTTTCCAGGAACAGGGTCAAGCGGCGCCGCCGGACGCAGCAGCGCCGCCGCCACCAACACCAGCGCCAGCAGAAGACGGCAGCGGCGGCGCCAGCGGCGCCCGAGGCGCCAACTGCGGTGATTGCCCCTGCAGCCGCAGCACGTCGCCACGCCCACAGCAGCATGACGGCCTGCAGCCTCCCGCTGGGGCAGCGCAGCAGATGGGCCGCTCTGCCAGCCAGCAGCAGCTGCTGCTGCCGCAGCAGCACTCGCTGGGCCTGCTCGACCGGCTGGCGTTGCAGCAGCGCACGCGGCTGCAGGTGGGGCTGCCCGCACGCGGTGGCTCCAAAACCTTCTCCCTGAGCAGCAGCAGCATAGATGTGGAGGGCAGCGTGCCAGCACCCGCCTCCCCCCGCCCATTGAGAGAGTATGATGGGCGGGTGGCGGCGCAGCTGGGGCGGCACTGCCGCAAGGCCCGCCGCATGTTGGAGCGCCTGCAGGAGCCTGTGTACAGCGTGGCGCAGGGAGGGCCCATGCCGCCGCTGCCCAGCGCAGCGCTGCGCTTCTGCAGGGTAGGTGGGCGGGCGGGTGCAAGGCAGCAGGGGGGGCGGTGGCGCTGTGCTGGGCATGCTGTGCTGCGCCGGGGTGGGTGGGCGGTGGGGTGCATGGCGGGGCCTTTACACTGATGCAAGTGGGAGCTGACCTGACCTGATGCTGGGGCAGCATGTGGGCACCTCTGCCAGCCTGACGGCCAACCGGTTGCCTCCAGGCCCCTCCCCCTCCCTGGCCGCTCCCCCTTTACATCCCCCCTTGCCTCATGCACCTCCCCTTCACATTCCCCCCCACATCGCATGCACCTCCCTCCCTGCAGGGCCTTGCATTTGTGAGGCAGCGCAAGGCGGGGCTGCTGGGCGCATGGTGCTGGGGGGACGCCCTGGTCATTCAGCGCCTGCCAGACGGCGCCTGGTCCGCCCCCCTCTTCCTGCGCATGCGCTTTGCCAGCCTGGGGCTGACGGCGGGCATGCAGCGCATACGCAGCGTGCACGTGCTGCAGGTGCGGGGCGGCTTGTTAAGTGGCAACAGCGCATGGGTGGGTTGTTGGTCGTGGCACGGGTGCAGCTCTGGAGCGCTGATTTGCCAGCCTGGGGCTGACGCAAGGTTGCATGTGCTGCTCAGACTGCCATGCTCCCTGGTCACCTTGTCTGCCGCTGCATCTTGCCTGCAGACACCCGAGCAGGTGGCGGCTTTCACCCAGGACTCGGCCACCTTCACGCTGGATGCCACCATGCCCGCTGAGCTGGACCCTTTTGAGATGAACGCGCCCATCAAGCCCATCAAGTGAGATGGTGTTCAATTCTCCCTTTCCCGCACCTGGGTTGAGGGTGGGAGTGCACCCAACAAGCCAGGCACCCACCCTGGCTCACTGTGTGTGTTGCGTCCGTTTGCCAACCAACCTGTGCCCACCTGCTCGCCCCCCCTTGTGCGGCCCCCGCCCGCCCGCTCCCGCAGGCACCAGGACTTCTCGCTGCCGCCCACCGCCGCCAAGCCGCACTGCGCCATGCTGTGCGAGGGACTCATGTGGGACGTGTCGGTCAGGGGTGAGTGACGACATGTGCGGTGTGGTGTGCGGGCTATTGGTATGAGGGGCCAGCCGTCTCCCTGCCTCAACACTGCCACCAACCCAGACTGAGTGCGCTGGCAGGGCCTGTTGCCGCTGCTGCTGGCGTTGATGCAGCGGCCGCACGACATGCCAGCTGCACGAAAGTGGTGCCCTTGCCGCAGCGGTCTGCACAGGCCAGGCGGGCCACCTCTGCACCATCTGCCGTCCCTTGCTGCCCTGCAGCCGGCTTCACCTTGGTCAACGACCAGCTGCACAGCCAGGTGTATGGCGAGGGGGTCACGCCAGAGGACATCCTCAGCGGCCGCTTTGCGCTGCCCCAGGAGCTGCTGCCGCTGTATGGCGACATTGAGGAGCGCGCGGCGGAGGCCAGGGTGAGTGAAACACGGGCGCCAAGTGAGGGTGCACATGTTGGGCGCAGGCGGAGCGCAGCGTGCTGGGCAGCGGGGCGCGGCTGCAGCCCTGCGCGTGCGCAGCCAGCGGCCCAGTGCGTGTGCAGCCCACACATTGCAGCACATTGCGCTTGTGCTGGGCGGCAGCGCGGGTCGGCCACCGTGCGCTCCCTGCCTGGCACCTGCGTAACCCCCTGCCCCCAGCAACCTCCAACCAACAAGTTGCCTGGCCTGATGCTGCTTACATTACACCTCAACCCTCCATCCCCACTGCTGCCTCACCTCGAACCTTCTCTCGGCATTTGCCCCAGGGACGGGCTGGCCCCTGCCGTGCTCTGTCCCCTGCCATCAGCGCAACTCCCCACCCAACGTGCACCCCTGCTCCCTGCCCTCTCTCTGCAGGTCATCCGCGCCACGGTCAGCAAATACGAGCTGGCCCGCAAGCAGTCGATGCAGCGCGCCTCCCTGGCCAGCCGCAGCACGTCTGCCAACAACAGGTGGGGCACACAGGGAAGGGGAGGTGAACAACACAATCCTTGATGACAGTCAAGGCGATGCACACTGCAGCCCCCGACAGCAACAGGCAGGCAGGGACCGCCGGATGCAGCCAACACACTTCCTGAGATGCGCTGCCAGCTGTGGGGTTGTCAGCCCTGCCGGTGCCACTGTTACTGCTCCGGTGCCGTGGCTGCTCATACCGCTCCACCCGCCTTTCCAATGCACTATGCCCATGAGCCTCCTTCTGCCCTGCCGCACGCCGCTGCCCCCTCCTCTGCCTGCACCCTTCTGTGTGCCCCGCCTGGCAGCGCCTGCGCCTTCCTCTCTCTCAGACCGCCGCCTCGCCTCAGCGCCCTCCCACCGTTCCCTCTTTCTTGTGCAGGTCCCAGCAGGACGTGGGAACCCCCAACGGCACAGACGGCGTGCACGCCGGCAGCAGTCAGGCCGCTCACGCGCGCGTCAGCGTCACCAGCGCTTACTCCCTGGGCACGCCCAGCCTGGAAGGAGGCTCACCCACAACCACTCTGGGTGGCGGCTGTGTGGCAACTGACAGCCTGGCACGAGGCTGCGGCGAAAGTGCCAGCCTGGCGGCGCCAGCTGGCGGCAGCCTGAAGCTGTTTGGTGACGTGGACATTGGGTTCGAGGAGATGTACAGCTACGAAATTCAGGAGGCCCTGGAGGTGGAGGAAGAGGAGGAGCGGCGGCTGTCGTCGCTGATGGAGGAGGAGCAGCAGGAGCAGCAGCAGCCGCAGCAGCCGCAGCAGCAACGGCAGCAGCAGCAGCAGAAAGCGGGCAGCCAGGAGGAGCAGGAGGGGCTGCAGCGAGAGCAGCAGCAGCCGCACCGACAGCCCTCACAGGCAGAGGCGGCAGAAGCAGGCGGCAATGCCATCGTCGCCGTTGCTGCTTTATTGGGCCCCAGGGCGGCACTGGTACCCTCATAGAATGTTCACAGCGCGTGGCGTGGGTCGACATACATACACATATAGCAGGTCGCGATCGAGTGGTAGTGTAACCTCGGACGGTGCTCAGTCACAGCAGTCACAGCAGAGGGTAGAGGAGGTAAACACTAATAAGGAGCACTGAGTGGGCATCAGGGGTACAAGGGTTGGCAGGCCAGACCAGGGTGCCAGCTTGGGAGGTTGATGGGCATTGCTGGGGTAGCAGAGGCTTGGGGCCAGCCTGGGCGTAAGCAAGTGCGGCTGCAATCTCTGCCAGCTCAGCCTTGACATGTTTGGTGACTGCTGGCGCTAGCGCCTCGTAGGTGCCAGACAAACTGCAGCGCTGGGTGCGACGCTGGCAGGCCCAGGTGCAAACGTGTGGAGGGGGCGTTCAGGGCCGGTGGTGGTGGTGGTGTGCAGCGCCCCGTGCGGACACCTTGGGGGATGCGTTCAGATGCATGGCACTGCAGATGCGGAAAATGAGGCGCGCACAAGCTGGTCATACTGCAGGCCCCAAGCAAGCCGCCCTTTTGCTGATGAATTGTTCAACCGGGGCACACCTGCAGGCAGGCCCAGAGAATGCAGGTTTGCAGCGGCGCACTTCTACCGTTTCCCGCCCCACAACACTGAGGCCCTTGCCAGTACACCCACCACTCCCCTCGAGCCCCCGCCTCACCCGAATGGCACGGCAATGGCATTCTCGCGGCCCAGCTTCTGCTGCGGCTGCTGCTGCTGCTGCAGCGGCGGCGGTTGCGGCGGCGGTGCCTGCTGCTGCTGCTGCTGCCTGCAGCATTACAAACAACAGTAGGTCACATCGCACTTAGATGAGGCAGGCTGCTGCTGCAAGGGAATGCACAGCAGCAGCAGGCTGGCAGGAGCAGCAGACTGTGGGCACCGCACGGCAGGTAGCCGGAGGCAGTGGTCCGGCCGCAAGGCAAGCAGGCATATTGGCGGGCGCTGATGTCACTCACCCCTCCAGCACCTTGTTCACCAGCGAGATAAGGTGCAGGCCAATGCCCACGTTCTGGTTGCCGGCTGTCAGCACCTGCTTGCTCATGCCGGTCAGCATCTGCAGCTGCACTTCGGAGGTGGCCTCGTGCCCCGGGCATTTACCGGGGCCCAGGTATTTAGCAGCAGGGCAGGCGGTGTCGGGCTTGCAGAAGATGTTGAGCACACAGATGAGCTTGGCACCGGACTTGATGATGCGCTTGATGAAGGCTGCAGGAAGTTGCAGTAGGAAGAGGAGTGACGATGTGTTGTGGGCAGGCAGGTGGGTCGAAAAGCGGCAGGGGTCTTTGAGTTGTGAATGAAGTGCTTAGCAGCCCAGGCAGTCACCCAAACATGGAGCCAGTGTCATGCATGCATTGCCTCCCCTGCGTTTCACGCACTCATCCCTAAAGAGGTTACGTTACACAAACTGTCAGCCCACCCACCTGTGGCGCTGGCATGCTTGAGCGCGGAGCTGCTGGCCTGTTCCAGCAGGTAGCAGATGGTGGTGAGCTGGTTGAGCAGGGAGCACGTGTTAAAGAGGTTGGCGGCCACGTCAGGCGTCAGATCTGCCAGGCTTGCCACCAGGCTGCAGCCGCTCAGCGCCTTGAGGCTGCGAATCACCGACTTGAGCAGCTTCATGGCTCCGGCGAGGATCTGCAAGGAGGGAGGGAGGCACCCCAGGTGAGCAGACATACCCTGCTGGGTACGCGAGGCCGCATGGAGCCAGGCCAGGCACAGTGCAAAATCGGAGGTGGTGGGCGAAGGCGCATGCGTGGAAGGCGCTGCGTCCTCCGTGCACTGCCCGCCTGCATGCCAGCTTCTGCCCGCACATGCCCGCACACCGCCCCCGCTCCACCCGTTGCTGCCCCCCATGCTCAACAGCCCCTTGACTCCCCACCCTCAGGCACCCACCGACCTCCATTGCTCCGCCGCGCTCTGCCATCAGAATCTCCAGAAGAATCTGGACGCGCCCGCTGTCGGTGCAGATGCGACAGTCCACGTCGTCGTAGGGCCGAGTGGTGATGTGGCGGCGCGAGCCGTGAATCTCATCGTACTCCACAAACCCCTCGTACGTCTGCCGCGTCTTGATCAGCTCCGGGGAGGGGTCCACAACATCTGCATAGGTAACAGGGCAGCCCAGGAGGCGCAGCAACAGTGAACGTTTTAAGGGGCTGCTTCTTGAGGGGCCTCGGCCACGCACTCCGCTGCCCAAACGCAGCCTCCGTCAACCAGCAGCGCACATCCACCCACCCACCACTGACCTCTTGCCCACCCCCAGCAACAGACCAAACCCACCTTGGCGGTAGTACATCAGGTTGGCTGCACGCAGGATTGAGGCGCTGGCCAGCTGCCGCGACGCGTTATAGCTGTCTGTCACGCAGCGCAGCTTGTCGGCGGAGGCCGCCAGCTTGGCAAGCGCCGCCTGCAGCGGCGTGTTGAGCTGGCAGCGCGCGCTGGCGAGCAGGGGGTTGAGAACCTGCAGCTCAGAGCGCAGGCTTTCATTGTCCAGGACGACCTGGATGGCTTCCAGCGCCTGCTGCACGCCCTTGGGCGTGGGGTGCTGGGTGACACCCCTCAGCATGGTGCGCAGGCCAGGGAAGCAGATGGAGGTGGAGAGCAGGCGGGGGTTGGCCATTGCTGCCGCCAGGCGTGCCACCCGCTCCCACTCCAACGCGTGCATGTCGGCGGCCACCGCATTGTGCACCAGCTGTGCTTGCAGTTTCTGCAGGATGGAGAATCAGGGGAGCAGGCAAGGTGGGGCAAAGGTGACAGCGCACGTACTTGGGTGCACCCAACCACCCACATGGGGCCTCGCCGAGCTTGGTGGCGGGCCCAGGCGGCGTGTGCGGGGCGCATGGGCATGCATTGCAGATGAGAGGAGCACCCCAACAAGATGCTAGATCTAGAGTGCACATCTGGCCAGGCCCCCATCAATACTCCCCCTGTGCTCCGCGCCGCCGCCCCTGCTGACGCCCCGCCACCCCGCCCCGCCGCCCAGCCACACCCACCTTCAGCAGCGCCGCCATCTCTGAATCGGTCAGGCCATCCCGGTCCTCTTCATACAGCGGGTTGTCCAGCAGGCTGTCCCACAGGCTGTTGGCGGCCGCCGCGGCCTCGGCGCTCACACTGCGGCGAGGGGTGGGGCGTGCAGCCGTGGATCAGGTCAGAGACAAATTCTTCACGCAGCGGTTGCAGGCGGCGCAGGCGGTGGCCGGTCAACGACGGTGCAGGCGCCCCTCACCCGGGCGCCAGGTTCGGGTGCCTGCCAAGCCCCTCCATGGCCATTGTGAGGGGATGCAGCGCAGTGGTTGGTCAGCCGGAGGACAACGGTGCGACTGCAGGCTGGTCTCTGCCGCCTGCGCAACTGCTGCCGCCCGGTCAGCAACCACAGCACGTGGGCCCTTCTGAGTGTTGGCTGCACCCGGCAAAAATGCAACTTTCGACATTTCACAGTGTATGACATGCGTATAATAATAAAAGCATGGCCTTCGACCTCAAAGGGGCGGTGCGGTCCAGCTGGGTGCTGCCGGTTCCGTCGCCCTGGTGGGGCCGCTGGCACGGGCGCACCAAGGCGCCGTGCTGGATCCTTCGGAGCTGCACTGCTCACTGTGCATTCATTACCAGCGATGGCGTGTGATGGCGCTGTCAGCCTGCCAGGAACGCCTGAAACTTCACGTCGATCTGGCTGGCAACATGCACTGGCGGCACAATGGCGCACCTCGTTGCCCAGCACCCATCTATTTAGAACCCATCCTGCAGGTGCCCAGCAAGCACTCGAGTGCTCAGCTGAGCTCAGCTGGGCCTTGTTGTGCGTACTAGGAAGACGTATTCCCAAAATGTGCAATTTGGGCATAACGCTTTTGCATTCCGTCAGTGTGACGCATCTTTGAGCTGCCAGCGTTGCCGCCACGCCACGTCAGCAGTGACAACAGGAACCTTTCGGAGCGGCACCTTGAATCGATCTGTCGTCCGCTGTAACGAGGAGCAGCAACGAGTGCAGGAGCAGCAGCAGCAGCAATTGATCTCACAGGCAGCGGCGGCAGAAGCAGGCGGCAATTCCCCGGCCGCCGGCACGGCTACCTGGGCAGGCAGCTATTTGTCAGCCGTCGGCATGCTTTATGCAGGCGTCGCTTTGCAGATATTCTGCTTGACAATTCCACTTTGATTATATCTAGCTGGCAGCAGTACAGTACAGTACAGTGTAGTGCAGCATTGTAGATTCCTGCTCTCTAGCCCTTCACACATGCCTACCTGGCCACGGTTGTCAAGGGAGCTCACTCAATGCCCATGCTGCATGTTTGCAGGATGGGAGGGGCGGGAAGGGCAGGCAGACAGACAGGCAGCTGTTCTCAAGAAGGATGGAATGCAGCTGAACGTGCATGCTTTTGAAAGGCCAGTAAGAGTGGGCAGTAGGACCTCAGCTGACGCTAGCTGCTCTGTGCCAGGCAGAGGCACTGCAGGCACTGCACCAGGCAAGGGGCATTGGGCGCTGCACAACGTCCGGGCGCTGCGGTGGGCAGGTGGTAATGCAAGCTGAGGCACAGCACAACGCCCGGCCGCCTATGCGGCAGAAGGTTGACTCGGAGGCGGCATGTGCTGCGCAGGTGTGTGGCAAGCAGCAGGTCGTGGCGGCGCTGCTGGCGGCGGGGCCAACACCAGTGCAGCCCAAGGCGGGTGCGCAGCATCCGCTGGCCGCAGGCACTGTTTCGGCCAGCTGACCTGGGTGGGTGCCAGCGCCATTCAGGGCGCATATCAGGTCAAGCACGTTGATCACTATCACAAGAAGCAAAATTGGTCGCCATCAAACAAACACGCAAGCAAGCATACAATCAAATCATGCACAGGCGGTTAGCTGCGCCTGGCTGCGTCAGCTGTTCACAGTGCACCCGTCCTGCCGCTGCTGACTGCCAGGGCTGCCATCTGCTACTGACGTGGCCTGCTGCGCCCCGTGCGGGCCCTGCGTGGCAGCGGCCCTGCTGCACCGCCAGGACAGCGCCCAGGGGCAGGCGCCGCTGGCAGGCGGCCCTCACTCTATTGCATCCCCCTGCAGCGTGGTCACCTCAGCCTCCAGCCCGGCTGCCTTCAGCACCGCCTTCTGGCCCTCGATCCTGCGCTGCCGGTCCTTCTGCGCACCCTTGCTGGTCTTGCCGTCCTTGCTGTACTCATCTGACGCCAGCAGGCGCAGCAGGGCCAGCAGCGCCTGCCACGACTCCGCATCATCGTGCACCGCCTGCAGCTGCTCCAGGCACAGGTAGACGCGAGTGCTCTGCCGCCACTTGCCATTCTCTGGCAGGCACACATGGTGCAGGTACAGAGGCACTGAGCTGCCCTTGGGCAGCAGCGACATGCGGTGCGCTGCCGCTGGCTGGCCGTCTGCGGGGCGCAGGAGCTTGGCGTTGTCGTCGTGCCGCTGCATCCAGTCTTGCGCCAGGGATGTCTGCAGGGAAGCAAGGCAGAGAAGCAGGAGTGAGCTCTGCGCACATGAGCTTGATGCCAGAAGAAGAGGGCTTCTGCATTGAGGGACGTGGGCATACAGAGGGCAGTCAGTGAGGCATGCCTTGCTCACCACCCACCTGCTGTCACTACTGCTCAGCAAAGCACCCGCATCACAGCACAACACGGCACAGCACGGCACGCCACAGCGCAGCACAGTACAGCACAGCCAAGCCCTTCTGTTGAGGGCGTGGGCCAACAGAGGGCAGGCGCATGACATGCCTTGTGCACAGCACAGCACAACAAAGCACAGCACAGTATGTGGACCAGCTGTCCCACCGGGGATGGCGGAGACGAGCCGGCGGAAGCACAGCATGGCACAGCACAGCAAAGCCGTTCCCTTCTGTTGCTCAGCCCACAGCGCAGGTACACTGCCAACAAGCAGGCACCAGGCAACACGAACCGCACAGCCCAGAGCAGCGCACCAGTGCATTCAGATGCCCAGTGCTGATGCCTGCAGTGCTGGACTGGATGAGAGCGAGCACCCTGGAGCGCTCGCTGCCTGCATTGATCAACACAGCGCCCCGCGGCACAACATTCCAAACGCTCTCCTCAGCTGCCGCAATGTTTGCGGCCGCCGCCTGCCGCGCTGCTGCCGCCGCTGCCCTGGCGCCCTGGCGCCCGCCTCCTGCCACCTTCGCCCGGCCGCCCGCACCCGGCCCTGGTGGCCCAGGGGCAGCGGCGTTTGGGGCAGCCTGGTCCACCTCCCCGCCATCATCGCCACCTCCTGCCCAGCCAGCAAGGCTCAGCGCCCCCGCATCTCCAGAGGCGACGCTGCCAGCCTCAGAGTGCGTGCGCCTTGGTGCCTCTGCCTCACCGCCGCCTGCTGCCAGCCCCGCCTGCTCATGCTGCTCCAGCTTTATGCGCATGTCCTGCAGCTGCTGCCGCAGCTCTGCATTCTCCCTCTGTAAACCTTCCAGCTGATGCTGATGCGGCTGATAGTCAGCTGCCTGTGCCTCAGCAGCAGCTGCCCGCGCCAGCGCCTCCTGCATGTCCGCTCCGCCCAGCTGCTGCTGCTGCTGCTGCTGCTGCTGCTGCTGCTGCTGCTTCTGCTGCTGCTGCTGCTGCTGCTGGCGCTGCCGGTACTGTGTGTATTTCGGGGGATGCTGGTACTGCTGCCCCTTCTCTCCCTCCCCTTCCTCCTCCTCCTCCTCTTCCTCCTGCTGGTGAAATGGCAGCGCCTCCTCCCCCTGTTCCTCGGCTTCGTGCTGCTGGAACTGCAGAGCCTCCTCTTCTTCCTCCTCCTCTTCCTCCTCCTCTCCCTGCTGCCCTTGCTGGCCGTACTGAAGCTGCTTCTTGTGCTCCTGGCGCTCCTGGTAGTGCTGCTGCTGCAGGCCATCAAAACGCTGCTGGCTGTGCTGCGGGCGCTGCCACAAGCGCTGCTGCTGGATCAAGTGCTGCCGCTGTGCGCCAAAACGTGGCATGCCAGCAACCTGGCCCTCCTCCTCGTCTTCATCATCCTCCTCCTGCTGGAAAGGAGGCTGCTGCCGCTGGATCGGCAGGCCACCAAACTGCTGCCTGCTCAGAAGCGTGCCCTGCCGCAGTGCCCCCAGGCCTGGCGGGCCAGCCTTCTCCTCTCCTCCCTCCTCATAGTCATCATAACTTCTGCCCTGCCAGAAGGCCGCACGCTGCCCAAGCAGATGCCGCTGCTGCTGGGTCGAGCGAATCACAGTCTGGTCCCTCGCACGCAGCGGCAAGCCGTTTGCCAGCAGGCCGCCGCGAGCCGCCTGCTGCCCAGCAAGCTGCTGCCTGCCTGGACCTTCCGCAAAGGTCAGCTGTCTGCGCCCCCCCTCTGCCAGATCAGCATTAAGCTCATCTACGCGGAATGACTGCGCAGCCTTCAGGCGGTTCCTATGTGGAGACGGCTCCATGGCGGCTGGTGGGTGCTGGCTGCTGTTCACCGAAGGTTGGGAAACCACAGGACCGGAAGCCAATCTGTATGGACGTGGGCACTGTGGGCAGATAGTCAGGCGCTGCATCTAGGGCGCAGCGTGCTGCGAACGAGGGAGGCTTGCAGGGCTGCCGCCATCGGAAGAGCGGCCGCAGCGGCTGGCACCGTTCCACTGCTCCTGCTGCTGCCAGCCCAGGCTGCGCTTACTGTAGCCCTTGAATCTCTTGCCAGTCGTTATACCATCACACAATCACTAGGCCTCACCCAGACGGCGTTCGCCTCTGCAGCTCGGAGCAGGAGCGGCTTCGGCAGCCAGGCGAGAGTAGTTACCAGGTCCTGGCGCTGGCCTGCTGAAGCTCCTGAGCACAGGGGGAAGCTGCGAGTCGGCAGCACTGGATAAAACCTTCGGTGTGGCAAAGGTGGCCCAGAGTCAACCGAGGCACTGGCCCCTTGCGTTTATGGGCAGCGAGGGCGGATCGGGGGCACTGGGGTGGCTGGGCGAGGAGCTGACGTGGAGCTGGCATGGCGCGCGGCTGCAGCAACTGCGGCTGCAGCAGCTGTTGCTGGCAGCAAGTTGGTTGTTGCGCTTGCACTTCGGTCTACACCATACCTGTGTGCTGGTATCATGAAAGTGTATATAATGGGTGAGGTCACGTGGAGCTACCAGCAATACAGCAGCTATATACAAGTGGCGGGTGCCGGGGCCTTCACCGTTCCCGCTCCGGCGGTCCAATGCCAGTCCAAGGTCGGGTTGGCAAGGCAGTCATCATCTAGCTCATCAACCAATACTTAGTTTCTTGGCCTTAACCACCCATTGAATGCAGAATCGGACTTATGTGGTTGGCGCCCCTGAGTGCCTGTGCCTGTGTTTGTGCTGGCGCTGGCTGCCGCACGCCGCGTCTGTATCACCAGCACCCACTAGGCACGGCCGTCACCTTGTGGATATAGCCGCGGCAAGGCATTGCTCCAGTCAATCACTGTAACGCAGAGCACGCTTGCTGTCCCGAAAGCCAGCAGAAACTGCACCCAGGGGCGGTGCCTGGGCCCCCGCTGTGGTCGCTGCGTGGGTGGCGGCAGCTGCTCATTTAAGGCGCGCCATGCGCTTGCTCCGCCTGTCTCCTCATCCTCACCGCCCGGCTACACATATTCTAACGAGCTTCTGGCAGCTCTGAAGGGCAGCAATGGCTGAACAGTTCTTCAAGAAGCTGGTGCCCGGGTGAGTGGGCCCCGCCGTTGACCGGCCTGCTGCCGGCCGGTGTAAGCACCAACCGCATAATTGCGTTGGCTGACTGCTGCCGGCCCCTGTCACGGTGGCACGCCTCCCCTCCCCGCAGCGGTGTGAGCGACGAGGCCAAGGCCGACGGCGAGAGGCTTGGGGCCCAGCTGGGGCAGAACAAGTTTGTGGCGGGAGGCGAGGCCCCCATCAAGGATGACGCGGTGCTGGTGAGGGGGCGGGCGGGTTCTGGCGGGTTTGGGGCGGGCGAGCGTGCCGGGGCGGCGGTTGGAGCCGGCCGGCACAACACGTGCTTGCCTTGGCTTGATTCAGCTGCCTGCTAATCCCTGCAATAGTTGGATAGAAAGCTCTCCTCCGCCTGCAGTCATTCCTCTCATGTTCTGGGCCCACCTCCCTTGTGCTGCCTCCCCTCAACCTGCCGCCATGCCGCGCTGTCCCGCCCCTGCCTCGCACCCAACACCTTCTGCCTTTGCTAAGCATGCCCTTTCCCTGCTCCGTCCCTCTGCCTCCCCCAGGTCATCAAGGCACGGCTGACCCGCAGCCTGGTGCACATGTCCAGCACACAGCAGGTGCTGGGGCTCAAGCTGGCGGCGGCGCTGGACAACCCGCTGCTGCCCGACTGCGTCTGCTACCCAGGCCTGCTTGACCTGCTGCAGAGGACCGTGCTGGACCCCACCCCTCAGAGCCTGCAGCAGGCACTGGACGCCTGTGCTGCCGCCCTGGCTGCTGAGGAACTGCGCGACCTGCTGGTCCTGCTCGTCTTCATCTCCTGCTGCGCGCGCATGCAGCTCACCCCGCTGCTTGAGGCAGCGCTGCCCAAGATGGGCGCTTCTGCCGCCACCCACCGCTCTGTGGCCGACGCCAACGCCGCGGCCAACCACGTGACCGACGCGACCTCCCTGCCCGCCGCCGACGCCATCTTCCGCCGAGGTGGGTGGTTGGCGGGGTGGGGTGGCAGGGTCGCAGGTGTCTTGCGCCTGGTGCAAGGCAGCACTTGAGTGCACAGCGGTGACTGTCAAGCACGGCCCGATTCCAGCCGATTATCGCCAGCGCCCCTGTACACTCGTTTCACCCGCTCACTGCAGCATCTCTGACCCCTGATCGTCACCGCATACCTGCTGCCCCCACCTGGCTTCTCCCTCCGCGCAGGGCCCATGGGCCTGGGGCCCGATGAGGCGCTGACCCAGTTTGAGGACGCCAAGGCCCAGTGCGTGGACTACGCCGACCGCTGCGGCCCCCGCGGCCACAACAACTACCCCAACTGGGGGGCCGACAACTCCTTCGTTTACACCGCCTCTGGCCAGATCAAGATGTACAAGGGCATCTTTGTGTCGACCAAGGGCGGCGCGCTCCAGGTGGGCGGGCATCGCATGGGAGGGCGGGCAGGGGCAGCGAGCATGCGGAGTATACCGTGCTTGCAGGGACAGGTGGGGAAGAGGGAAATCGTGCTGCTGTGGTTGGAGGTGGCAACTCTGCTGGTGGGGACCCACAGCTGATGATTCCCACCACCTCTCTCTCAATGGCTCCAGCATAGGCAGAGTGCCTATTCTGGCTTCCGCGCATCCAGGGCAGCCGTGACTCCAACTCCTCTCTCCGCACGGTGCCTCTCTGCCCCCTCCTGCAGGTCATGCGCAAGTTCCGCATCCCGTTTGAGAAGGTGCTGGGCCACATTGCCACCCTGCGCAGCGCTGGCCTGGTGTGGAGCCCGTCCCAGCTGGAGGATGACGTGGCTGACTCCCTTGACAACCTCAGCCGTGCCTGCAACCAGCTCACCGCCGGCTGCTACGTGCTGGACCGGCACTGCAGCGGGGCGCTCAAGAACGCCGGCGGCGGAGGTGAGGGGGCAGGGCGATTTGGAGAGGTGGTCCCACAGGGATCAGTCAATTGTGCTGCAGACTAGCAAGGTAGCCTGCCAGCTGCTGTTAGGCACACGCCTGCTATGCTTTTTTGCTGCTCAGTATACCTCACTCCTCGCTCCCCTTGTTCATGCAGGTTTTCTCAAGGAGTTCATCATCGGCTCCGCTGACCTGATCACCCAGCTGCAAACGTTCATCCGCCCAAGCGTCACCTGCCCCTCCTCCATGTACCTGGGGCGCGAAGGCACCATGGCGGTGCAGGTGCAGCAGGCGACTGGCGACATCGCCGACACTCGCGCGGACACCAAGCAGAACCTGGCCGTGACACTGGAGCTGCGCGCGCTGATGCTGGAGGCGTGAGTGCGGTCGGATGGCCTGGGCAGTCCTGCCGCTGCCGTTCGTTGGTCGTGCTTGTGCTAAGCTTCACCCGTGCTGCATGTTGCACCTCTCACCCACCAACACACTGTGCCTTCTCACTGTTGCAGGCTGCAGCGGCAGCAGCAGCCGCTGCCGCCTGTGCACTGGCAGCAGCAGCAGCCCAGCGGCGCAGACATGGGACGCGAGAATGCTGTGGCAGGGCCTTTCGGGTGAGGCCGGGGCGGTTGTTGAGGGTTGTCATGCGAGTACTCAGGGCACTGCGCTAGCGCTGTGGGGCATCTGTGGCTGTGCAGGCCTTGGCGCTGGGCTGCCCACCTGCTTGCCCGCCGCCCCCTGCTGCTTGCTGACCTCCTCTTGCTTTCTTTGCCCTCTCTTCATGGGTGCAGGGAACTGAGCCTCAACGCCCGCGCCACCCCTGCGCAGCGCACGCCAAGCTTCTCATACAAGTGATGAACCACCACGGCCGGCGCCTGTAGACGTGCTGAGCTTGCCCGCCTCTGCCTGCGCTGCTGCCGCGCAAGCGGCGTGCCTGCAGGCTAGCAGCGCTGATACTGCCGCCCCAAGCGGCGTCTGATCCTCTTGGGTTGGCAGCTGCTCCAGCCTCAACATCAGGCGCCCACACCTCCGCTCATTCCCCGCTCCGCGGCCGATCCTGCCGGCACCAGGGGCCGCACCGTCTGGAGGATCCCTCGGTAGTATCCCCCTCTTTCGCTCTCTATGGCCTCCGCTGCTTGCTTTCTGGGTACGCCCTCCAGCTCACGCTCTTCTGTCCCTTGCGCGCTCCATGACCGCCCGTGCAAGCGCCTCGGCCTGGCCAGCCATCGCCTCAGGAAGCCCGCACAGTACCCCCTCAGTACCCTCGTAGTACCCCATGAGCAGCAATTGACTTTCTATAAACTTCAAGCAGAAGGCATGCCTCGCCTTCTTCATTCGCCCCCTCTGCCATAGCCCTTCCGCAAGCCTTGCGCGCCGCCCCCACGATGTCCTCTAATTTCCCTTGTTCTGCCCTCAACACCCCCAAGCTGGTGCCCTGGCCGGGACCTTTACACCCCTTACCTAAATGTAATTCTCTGTTCTGCCTTCCACGTCGGCTCTCGCTCGAACCCGCACGTGGCGGCACCCTGGCGCTGCAACGTGTGCCACCACCCCCTGCCCTGCTATGCCTCGCCCTGTCCTGCCCTAGCCTGTGATTGCTTTGCTACATGTTCTTTTCTGGACTGTTCAATCCTCCAGCCCGCGCTTCATGCTGCCGATGAGCAACACACACCGCCCCGTGCCCTCCTCCAAATGCTGCTATATGTGTGAGATTTGACTTGATATGCTGTCGAACCTCAATGTGTGTTCGTTTCAAATACATTGAAGTGGCCACAATTAAACAAACAAATAGCAGGAGGCATGGCGGGAGCACCGGGATTTAGTGCAGTGGTGTTGAGCATATGCCTGCCGCGGCACATCGCTACTCCGGTAGAGCTGGCGGCCGCCCTGCATGCTTATGATGTTGCCGTTGCACAACCACTGGCTGCGCTGGTGTTGGGAGCGCCGCTTCATACATCCCACTGGAGTGTGCTACAAAACGAATAGTGCGGCAGGGGAGGGGTGCACAGAGCAGGGGAGGCGCTAATCAACTTCGTACGACAGGCACAGGCATGACATGCAAGGGTTGGGAAAGAGATTAACACAACCCAACTGCCACAAAGCAATGAGATGGCAGGGAGCATGTGCAGCGCGCACCCTCGGCTGCTGCTTACCTTGGGAAAGAATGGCGGTGGCATGCGCATCGGCATGCAGCGCGCCGGGGGGGAGGCAAGGCAGGCACCGTGTCGTGCGACGACTGCAGGGCAGCGTGGCATGGGATGCAGGTGGCAGCCAGGTGCGCAGCCTCAGATTCCGTCAAACATGACCCGCCAGGTGCGTGCTAATGCTGGTGGCGCACGGGGGTGGTCACGTGCCACACCTGGGCAGGCAGGGTCCCGCAGTCAGGTAAGTCACAGTGGCAGCGCACGTGACGACGTCACTGAGCTGGCTTGCTGCCCACGTGTGCCGCCGCTGCTGCTGCATGTGCCTCCGCACTGGGCACCCAATTAACAATACCGCTGCAGCTTCAGCCGCCCGCACCTGGCAGGGCAGCGCACTTGGGGATTGCCGCAGCACCTGCCTGCACGCACTGTTGCTCTGCAGCCAGCGGGGTGGGGCGGGGCGGGGTGCGTGCGCCAGGTAATCTGTCAGTTGCAGGGAGGGAATGCGAAGGTACGCGCGGCGCCGGTGCTTGCGGTGATGCCTGCAGAGAAAAGCAGTGATGCCATAAGCCCAGGAGTGCACAAGGTCGGGAAGGAAGCAGGGTGGTGTTGGCAGGAGGAATCTGACGGCAAAGCGGGAGGAGCACGGCCAGGACTGTGTGAGCGGGCAGTGAAGTACTGGGCAACGTGAAGTCATGGAGCGCATGGGGGCGCACCTACGTGGTGTGTGGTGGGACACGGAAGGAGGGGCCGTGTGTGGACAGAAGGAAGGCGTGGTGCAGGGGCCCAGGGCGCAAGTTGCCACTTGCAGCCGGCCACCTGGCGCGCTAAACGAGAGCTATCCGCCACGGCGAGCTGGCATGCACGTGGGTTTGCCTGTTCAAAGCGGGTGCAACGGATATTGGAGGACAGCACAAGCTGCGCTTGGCTTAGGTGTGGGTAGCGTTGAGGGGTCGAGTAGGGTGGAGGAGGGGCAGGCAGGGCCTCCGTGGGGCATACACAGAACCGAGAGCGTCGGTGGCAGCATGCGGCCGTCCCTTCATCTGTTAGGCAGCTTTCCTGCTGGCCATTCTCCAGTGGACGCATCTATGCTTCAGTAACCACCTGGCTGCATGCACTGTGGCGTGCAAGTGCTGGGGGAAGAAGCAGCAGGGCAGAGGGCAACAGCTGGTGGCGGCAGACGAGAGCGGCGGTAGCAGAGCGGCCCGCATGTCATCGGCAAGCCTAGCCCGACTGTCATCGGCAGCACGCCTAGATCCTTACTGCACAGTAAGGATCTACTCTATCACATGAACTCGCCAGGCCGGCATGACAACTTTCGAAGGAGGCGAAGTAAGCGCCGAAATTGTGTGCCGATCGCCTGAAAAATCTGAGATTCTGAGCTTCTGGTTCGGAAATGGTCGCGGCAGTGCGCAAAGAGCCTGCCCAACTCTTCGCTGCTGCGCCGTGCTGCGCTGGCGGTGCAGCCTCCCGCCCAGGCCCTGAGACGGCATGCTCGATTTTCCTGCGCTTTGCAAGGCACCGCATGGGGACTCAACGTGATGGGCGCCCTGAAAGTTGCACTCAGAGCCCTAGAAGTAGGCCGAGCGGCTGTCGTGCGTGACTGCGTGCCTAGCGACTTCCATTGATAATATATGTTCCTTCAAGTCAACGGAGGTGCTCCGCCGGCCTGCCGAGCTTGTGCGCCATACCATTCACCCGGCTCGCTCGTTTTGCGGACTGTTCAACAAGTTGCCGGCACTGGTGATCGCGTGCACCCTCTATTCAGGAAGCGCGGCTAGCTGTAGGCACGGACCACTGTGTAGGGTGAGCTGAGGCCCACCCTGCACCCCGCCGCTGCTGCCGTTGCTCGCTGCCGCAGCGGCCACTCTTAATGGTCTCATTGTACGCCGGGCAGGCTGGCCGTGGTCTGATGCCACTGCCTCTGCGGACCCTGTGTCCAGCGTCCCCTTCCGCCCTTTAATCCCTGCAGAACGAGTACGGCGCGTGCACGTGCCTATGCCTACTCTGGCTGTCACATCTGTGCCCCTTCCGGCCCTCAACCTGGTCCCTCCTGCGCTGACGTTGTGGCACTTCCGCTGGTTGGCTCCTTCTTTGGTGTGGCGTCCCCTTGTCCCTTGCCTCTCATCTGCGTGTGCATGCCTGGATGGGGACTAGAGTTCAAGCTTGGGTGCAGACCTGCTGCCCCAACCGTTTGACTGCTGCAGCCTGCTCACGCGACCCGAGCAATCGCCGTCCCCTGCCCTTGCGCCTGCTCCTGCCCCAGCAAGTAGTGGATACAAGCTTATTGTTCATGTGCGCAGAAGCCTGCCATGCTGCCATATGCCATGCTGCAGTATGCCGTGGTGTGCGTCACCTCGCTGCGCCGATTGGCCCTGCTGTGCTGCACAGGTGCCACTTGCTCAGCTGCTCCCCATGCGCCTCCACTTAACTTCCCAGGTGCAGGAGCGCTTTGCTGCATGACCTCACCTTTCAAGCATCGCTTTTGTCGGGCCTTGCACGCCCGCAACCCTCTGCGCCCGTAGCAGCAGCGCTACCAGCAGGTGCGCTCCCGCTGTCATGCCTGCCGCTACGCTGCTGCTTTGCGCACCGCGGCCCACGCATCCTTGGGTGTGAGCTTTGCCAGCTCGATTTGGGAGTCTCAACGCCCTGGGGCGTCCACCACGGAGGTGTGTTTGCGCTGTTGTTGGGGGCACTGGGATGCAGTGTGTGCATGTGTGTTGTGGCACGGCATGCCCCTGCTTGCCTGCCTGGCCCACTGCCAGCCCCCTTGCCTGCCTATCTGCCAGTGTGCCGGTCCACCCGCATGCCCCACATACGTGCCCTCCTGCCGGCAAGGCAGCAGCCTCACTTCAATGTCACATGTTGTATGTGTGCCACACTTTCTTTGCTCCACCCCCCAGCCCTTTTGCTCTGCCTGCCTGCCAGCCAGCCTAAGCCAGCCTAAGCCAGCCCACCTGCCTGCCTGCCTGCCTGCCTGCCTGCCTTATGTTGGTCACTTGCAGGACAAGACGCCGCACGCCAGATTCCAGAGGCAGCCATCCACAGCATGGCGGAGCGCCTGGCGGGGGCAGGCCACCGCTTGACAAGGTGGGCGGCGTGGCGTGGGGGCCTGTGGCGGGCGGATTAGGCGGTCGCCACTGCAAGTAATGCTTACTGCACCTTCCTCCGGGGGGCGGGGCATCGTGTGCTGGTGACGCTGATCTGTGCTTGAGTGGTGTCAATCACATGGGGAGGTGGGCATTGGCAGATAGGCAGTGCGGGCCTTCCTCCAGGCGCTGCTGGCGCAGGTTTGTGTGCGACAACGAGTCACATGTCCGGACCTGTGCCCCTCCAGGTCCAATCATGAATGCTCGTCTGTGTGAGTGCTCTTCCGTGCCTCATGCATGTCCGTCCCCGCAGGTGTGGTGTATGCAGCGTAACCTGGTTATCCTTGTGCTAGCCACAGCCTTCGTGCTGCCCCTCAGCTTCCCAAGGACCCACAATGCAACCTCGGGTGCGCGAGTGCTTTTGGGTTTGGGTTGGTGGCAGGTGTAGAGCTGCTGGATGCAGCGTGTGTGTGTGTGTGGGGGTGGGGGGGGCGGGGGGCTGGTGGAGGGGCAGGCGCACTGCTCAATCGAGCTAGGAGTGTACAGGACCTGTGGAGTTGCTAACATTGGCGCCGTCGGAGTGCACATGACCCGTGAAGCGGCTGTGCACCCACCTTGGCACCCACCTTGAAACCATTTGCGGTGCGCGCCGGGCAGCACCGCTGTCCACATTCGGGCATGCCACACCATGCCCGCCCTCACCCACTGGCTCTCTGTTCTTTGCTGACCCTCTTTGCTGTTGCCCTCGTTGCTCCCCTCCCACATGCTTCAGCGACGTCTCCTTGTATGCCCTGCTTGTGCGGGCGACCTGTGTGGAGCAACGTCCCCTGCGAGCCATCCAGGCCCCTCCTGCAATCAGCCATGTTCTGCCCTGCCTTCCATGTCGGCTCTCGGTTGCGCCTGCATGTGGCGGCATCATGGCGCCGCAACATGTTCCACCCCCCTGGATGCTGAGCGGGCGCGGCGCGCCGCCGTGGACTGCCAGGCGCTGCCCTGGCAGGTGAGAGCTGGTGCGGCGTGCGTGCACGGAGCAGCCGGCCACCTCAACAGCCAAGGGCGCTGCATGCTGGCATGCCATGGTCGTTTTGCAGGTGGTCCCAATCAACACTGGCCACGGAGCACGCTGGCCAGCTTGCTGCCGCTTCCCATGTGTGTGGGCTGCCGCCACAGACGGCGCTCGGCTGGCCACCCTCCCCTCCCTTCCATCAACCCACACGTTGCGCTGCCATCACTTTGCTGCTTGCAGGGCCTGCTGTGGCTGCTGCACACCCGCCAAGTGCTGCTGCTGCTTGGGCGCATCCTCCTGCGGCTGCCCTACTTCTGCCTGGGCGGGTGGGTGGTAGCGCTGTCGGTGGGGGGCAAGCCTGCATAGGTGGAGTGGGCAGCTGTGAGGTCGCGGACAGTGCAGAGGGTAGGCCTCGTTTTTCCTGGGTTGGACGGGCGTGCCTGCTGACCCTGATTTTGCTTCTCCAAAATGCTGGGACGACGCATCTGAGGCACACATTTGTGTTGCTGCAGCGCTGTTTAATGAATGAATGAATGAATGCCTGCTGACCCGCCTGCCCCTGCCATGCCCAAGGTAGCGGGATGCAGACATGCTGCCCTGCCCCACACCCTGCCTGTCCAGCCGCCCAACCCACTCCGCCCCGCCCCACACTCCCCACAGGTGTGGGTGCTGGACGCCCGGCCCACCGCAGTGCACACGCTGGATGAGGCCACCCAAGAGGTGCTGAGTGTGCTGCAAGCGGTGAAGAGCTTGCCGCTGCCGCTGGCCTCTTGGCAGGCGCTGTATGCCCAGCTGGAGGAGAGGGGGATGTTCACGGGTGAGCGCTGCAGGGAGGGAGGGGAGGGTGGAACCTTTGGGTGGCAGGGAAGTGCAGCCCAAGCATTGTCCCTGGTAAGTCATCTGGCGGCTGCGTTCATGCGGCTGAAAATCTGAGGGGGAAGTTTTGGGGGCAGCAGGCGCCTGGGTGTGCCGCAGGCGGCGCCAGGGTGTACGGCTGGCGGGTGTGAGAGGGAGAGTGCGGGGCCAGCAGGCGCCAAGGGAGACGCTGCGCAGGGGATGCTGCCTGGCAGGGGCAGCTGCCCCAGTTGGGGCTGCTGTCGTTTGCGCTGTCACACGACGGCGTCAGAGGCGGCAGTGTGCGATAGCCACGATCGGTGGCGGTAAGCAAAGTGCACCAAACCAATCCTTGGTGCCTCGCACCCACCTCCTGCCACACCGACTTTTGTGCAAATGCGTGTCACCTCCGCCCCGCCCTGCCGCGCCCCGCCAACTTGTGCCCTCCCGCGATCTGCCGCCCCACGCTGCAGTGCTGCATCAGTGGCTGGGCAGCAGCCTGCGGCAGGAGGGGCCTGGGCAGCTGGTGTGGACCTTCAACGTGCAGGGGGCGCAGCACATGTTTGATGACTACCTGCGGCTGGTGAGGCTGGAGGCCACTGGGCAAGGCCATTGCCTGACTGGCGGGAAGGGCGGACAGCTAGCTGCTGGGTGGTGCACCTGCTTTGGCATGGCGTGCTGCCGAGTGCTCCATCTGCCACCACCCACGCCTTCTGCAGGACTACAGCTCGCTGCTGAGGGCCTCGCCGCGGCGCGTAAACCTCCACATACTGCGGGCCATGAGGAGCGGGCGCTGGTGAGGGAGCCCAGCACCTCTTTGTTCCACTGGGCTGCCCGCCCAGGAGCCTGCCTGCCTGCTTTTGTATGGCGCTGCGTTGCCACACGCCTGCCTGCCCGCCAGCCCATTTGCTGCCTGCTCATCTGTTCATTCTCAGTGTCCCAGTCTGAGCCTAACCGTGCCTCTTCCTCTCCCTGCGCTGCGCTGTGCTCCCCCAGGGACCACGACACCTTGGCAGCCGTGCGGCAGGCGGTGGCGGCAACAACCCAGCCAGCGGCAGTGCGGGGGTACACCCTGTTCCACGAACTTCCAGACGCGGGGCACTGGGTGGGTGGGTGGATGCTGTGGGAGGGCGGCGCCGCTAGCACTGCGTGAGGGACCTGCAGTCTGTGTATTTAGCCGGCATGCTGAAGGCCTGCCTGCTGGGTTGCACGATGAGCGTGCGGGGCCCTGCTCCCTGCACCGGTGGAGACTGAGACCCTCCCACACGCGCTGTCCATGCTGTGCAGGTGCACGCAGGCAACCCCAAGGGCCTGGTCAAGCTCATGCTGCCCTCACTGCTGGAGACGGCTGGGGCGGCACCGGCTGGGGCAGCAGCGGCAGCAGCAGCGCAGTAACCACGCTGAGCGTGCGTGGCATGGGCAGCAGTCTTCCAGTGCTGGCAGCGCGCGGTCACGTATGCACAGTAGATAATGCATCGCTTGTGTTTCAACCATGCCCCACTGCTTAATAAACCACACTTTGGGCGCTCGTCGGGGTGGGCACGGATGGCTCCCCAGTCCCCACCCCACCGCATTTTTTGAGTCCGGTGGCACGGACTCGACTGTAGCCAGCTCCCTCACACTCACCCTCCTAGCAGAGAATTGAATGTGTAAGGTACCTATACATGATGTTGAGATGATACACCCAGCTCATGGCCCAGCCACAGCAGGCTTACTGGTGCAGTCATGGCAGGAAAGCACAGGGAAGTTGAGAGGTAGTACCGTGATGAAAGTACATGGGTGAGCGTCTGTTTGTTGCAAAGCATACATGTGCAGCAGGCTGAGGCTTTGTCAATCAGCAGGCGGTTCATCCGACTCAGATGCGCAGCATGAAGCCGCCAGCAAGCGAGTTTATGGCACCTCCGCACACGTGGCCCCTGTTGTGAGGGCTGCTGCCATGAGCGAGCCATTTGGCTGGCGACCAGGGTTTCATCGGTAGGCAGCCCCCAACGCTGCAACGTCCACACAGTCAAGACATGCAGTGCTTGAGAAGCGGCTCTGACAAGATGGCATGCATCTCGCCACTGCTCTCAGACCGCACACCCCGCGGCGCGCAGCGACCCACGCTGCCAGACCCCCACCGAGTGCCGGCGCTGGAGCCAGCTTGGCTGCTAACTCCTGGCGGCGTGGCGTGGGCAGTGATTGCACCTGCAACATGAGGGACTGCCACAGGGAGCGGGCAGGGCAGTGGACCCCACACGATTGCTCAGTTGGCTGGGGTTGCCAGTCCGCGGCGGGAACAGCAGGCGGGTGGGCACGTATGCCATGCCGTGCAGGTAGGCGGGCGGGCGAGCAGGTGTGCACGCTTGCCAAGCGGGGGTGCTGATGCAGCCAGGCTGGCAGTTGCAGGCAGTCGAACCACTCCCGGGGCGCAGCTGGCGGGCACCACAACCACCACATCACACTGCCTGCTCCCTGGCGCTCACCAAGCACCACCCATGGTGGCGGCGTAGGTGCAGGCATCTCTGGCACATTGCAGTCCCGCCGCTCCTTGCAGACTGCGCAGCAGAGGGCAACGGACAATGCAGGCAACTCCTTGTGAAAGTGATGATGAGCAGCAGCTTGGCCGGGGCATTCAGAACACATGTCTGGGCTTGGGGTGGGCGCTGATGGCCTAGGCACCAGCCACGCGCCATGCAACCCACACTACACCGGCCCCTTGCCTGCGCTGCCCGCGCGGCCCCGTGCAGGGCATGCTGTGGCAAGCAGCACATGCAAGCCACCTTGGCACTTGAAGTAACCCACCTATGCGCGCATGGATCTACTCTTGCTCGAGGATGAGTGCACACCAGTAATTGCAGGCTGCCAGGGAACGCTCTTGGACGGTGCCTGGGCCGCGGGGCACGCCAGCCGCAAGCTCTTGCTGCACCTGCGGCTGCAGGGCCAGGTGAGGCCTGTCCGCCTGTTCGGTGAGATAACTAAGCTCTTGCATCCGGCTTCTTCTTTGCTGGGAAAGCCGCAAAGCGGCGGGCGCGCTGGCAGGTTACAACGCCGCTGCTGCCACGGCGCCGCCGCTCCTGGCGGCAGGGCGGCAGGCTCTATGCCGGGGCGCCTCGGGGGGTGCAGAGTGATGCTGAAGTGCAACACGTCAGCCTGGCGCAGGGACACCTGAGGTCCCCAAACGAGAGTGTGGGAAGCTCGGGGGATGGGCCACCAAACTTAGCAACTGGAGCCGTGGCAGGTAGACCGCCAGAAAATGATCTGCCTGCATGGCAAATCATTTTTGGGGCATCCACATGACTTGCCGTGGCAGGTGGGCCACCAGAAAATGAGTTGCCTGCATGGCAAATCGTTTTTTAGATGGTCGCTCCACCAGAAAATGATCTGCCTGCATGGCAAATCGTTTTTTGGGTATCCTCACGA